>APFE030360387.1:140736-166177 GCA_000404065.3 Pinus taeda | reverse complement strand
ACCTACATGTTGTAGTTTCTTGAGTGAATGATTTAGTTACAAAGCATTTAAGTTTCTTGCCATTACAATTAGAGTTTGTTTCCAGCATTTATTTACTTTTGTAAAGCACTATACTGCAAACATTACTCTTGAACAAGTGACCGCCTCAAACTGAGTACACTCTTGAGATAAAAAATCGTACCTGGATTGATAATTAATGTAGGGTAAATGGAGGTTAAAAGGACCCTGTTTATCACTCAACACCATAGATGCATGTAGCAAGGAAAGGTTGTCCCCTCAGTTGATTCTAAATAAATCGATAACATTTTATTATTTTATTTGTGCTAAATTATCTTATCTATGTTGGTGCCTAACAACCAGTGATCAAATTTGAATGGTTCATTCTAATTTGAATTAGAAGGGCATATATTCATGTAACCTTTCTATAATGAAAAGCTTAAAAAATACATTTCAATTGAAAACAATATATTATCTCTACATTTATTTCACTTTCTATCAAATTTGATCACTACTTGCTTGCCCCATGTGCTTCTTACTTCTAAAATCAATTCTCTGTGATTTTAATGGATTCTCGTTATCCTAAATTGAATGAAACCTAGTGAATTGTTAATGAATTCTGCTAGTAATTTATTTGTAACTTACCAATTCAATTCAAGATTGTCAATGCTCTTTTATTCAATGTTACAAATTAATATAAAATCGTTAATTACTCATGTTATTACATGAAATCTAAATTAAACTAAATATAGCTAAAATAAAATGAAATAAAATAGAATAAATGTAAACTATAAACTAATAAAGAAACATCGGGCAACCATATAATGTCAACGATTACAATTAGATTATTATGGTATGTTTTTTAAGTTACACACAATGTTTCAATTACTATCACATGACTAATCCATGGCCACATTCAAGATCCCAATCACTATCACTGTCGGATCACTTGAATAATTATATCAAGATTTAATTCACGATGCATTGACTCAAAATCAAAGCGGAAAATGAGGAGATTTTAATATTTATGCATAGCTTTGATGAAGTCAGAAAACAAAGGGCATAGGAGATTACCTCATGATATGTTGGGAAAAGCTTCTACATTCTATTATAACTAGGTATAGAAAATATGGATAATGGATCAACTTAATTTAGAAGGTGTAAAGATTTTGATTTAATGTGTAAATAAAACATAAAGACCACGTGATTTTATGTTTTTCTTGGAATTAACATTATTATATTATTTATAAGATGTTGGTGTTTCGTCATTTAAATTATATTTTTGAATGTAGAAATAGACTTAGTGTATTGAAGAACTCTATGGCTTAGATTTAACCACCTAAAATTATAATTATCCCAATTTCTATCCTGACTTAACCCAAAATTCACTTTAAAATGTGCTAGGAAAATCCTCTAGAAGTCACCTCATTAAAGTACTACAAACATATATACAATATTGTATCATCACAAACTGGAAGGAATTTAGTGTGTGAACAGAACAATCAGTGAAGGGTTAGGTTGTGCAAAAGATCATTGTTTAAACAAATCCGTAGTAAGGAATTTAACGCGTTCCTTGGGGATAGGTAGCAAGAAAGGTTGTTTTTAGTTGGATGGATGGTTCGCTCCAACTCAGATGAAGGTTGAAAGTATTTACAATTTTATTTTTATGTTCATTCCACAACTAAAGATCTCTCTAATTCAGCTTAGCTCCAAATCATCCAAGTTTGAAAGTATTTCCTAATTTGTTTCTATTTTCATTCCAGGAAATTTAACAATTATGCTACCTTGTTATAAAATTTGCTTATTACAACTATATTACATGTTTTTTTATATTCCATACATGGGTCTATTTATATGTTTCTTAAAAAAATGATATACCTAGTTTTATTCTAGTAAATTTAACACTTATGGTGTCTTTTTAATCTTATGTTTGAAAGTATTTCCTAATTTATTTATATTTTCATTCCATGAAATTTAACACTTATGTTACCTTGTCATAAAATTTGTTTATTAAAACTATAATATATGCTGCGTATTTATATGTCATACATGAGTCTATTTATATGTTTCTTTAAAAACTAGAATTAATAAAGGAAACAAAAAATGATAGACCCGTAATTAAAATGAAAAATGATAGACTTTGTTATAATACTTGTGTTAAAATTTGCATATTAAAATTATAATACATGTTAAAATATCTATTTATATGCTTCTTTAAAAACAAGAGCTAACAATGGAAAAAAAATTTAACATGAAAACGATAGACCCGGTTTTATTTAGTGTAGTTTATTGCAGTCTTAAGGCCTTGGGTAAGAGACAAAACATACGGTGAGGGGCTATATTATTCAAAAAACTATTGTGTAACATAATTGTTAGGCCTTAGGTTAGGGACAGAACATACGGTGAACTATATTGTACCAAAAGTTACTGTGTATATTTTTGGAGAATTTAAATTAATGTGAACAAAACAGTGGGTGAGGTTTTTTTTCAGAAGAAAAAAAACCAACTGGTTTATATTAGAGAAAAATATATCAGTACATTATGGTTCAATCAAGAAAGTTCAACATTTTTTTTTCACCAAAAAACGGTATGCATCCCTATACTAGATGTTCACTTTCTAGGAAAATATTGATAATAGGAAAAACTTCAAAAAACTGAGACTATTAACATTTCTGGTGACGGTTTATGTTAATGTAAAAGAAACAACAGTTTGTGAGGGTTTATGTTAATGTAAAAGCAACAAAAATTGGTGAGGGGTTATAGTTTACAGAAATAGGAAGCACGAAAAAACTCTTTTCTGTAAAGTCTATGGGATACAATTTATTTTTTTACTCTATAGCTAATGTCATTCATTTCATTTTTCTATGTTTCATGTGTTTCTATTTCTTTACTTATTTTATGCCTTGGTTTATAAATGATTGTAATAGATCTCACAACAAATTGCCATGGTGGTTGTTCAAAGATGAGTGCAAAGAAACTATGCATTAAAAAGAACATCCCAACATTGCATGCAATCAATTACAAATGTTGAAGACATGAGAAAAATGAAAACCTTTTAACGCTGAAGCAGAGCATAGATTTGAAACATTTCTTAGCTTTGGACCTCCCATTTGATGGCAAGTAACCATGATGTTAGCAACATTACAAAGCTTACAATGGTTGGTCCCTTTGACATTCACTCCACCAACTATTGGTCTTGAACAGTTGCGGGTCATGAATCTTGATACTAACAAATGGGTGTTGGATGCCAAATTCTGCCCCAAAATCCAACTCCCAATTGGATGCAATACGAACACTTCAAGACCTCAACCACCTGATGCCCACTATATATGCTTTATTTCCTATGTTATTTTGGCCACAAGATGACATTGAAGTTGCTAAGGATGTTCACCTGAAACTTCACATCAGTTGTAAGTGCATGCAAGACAATGATACAATGGCAATTGAAGACGATTTATTGTTGCTTGAAATTAGTGTTATGCGATCCATTTCTTAGTCGCTGCAGAGTACAACAATTGATTACAAAATCATGTGAAGATTGAAGCTCACACATCGTCAATGCAACATCCACATAATGAATTTAAGTTGTCTTCAATATAATTTCCCTAAAACCAATCTTTGAAATGTTGGTTGTATTTTGTACATACCAATTTTAGATATGAGAACAAAGAAACCTGCTAGGTTGCCAACCAGGGTCCAGGCCCAACCTCCAAGAATATTTAGGAATATCTGGTAATTTATCTCATAGCCCTTCAGAGGGCATTTTGTTATAATATCTATTTTTTTTTTAACCAACAAAAATAAAAATTTACATTTTTTTCGACGCTTAATTTTAACGTAGCACTTCTGGGACATGTTACATCCCTCTTGACGAGTTGTAACAGGTTCAATTTTGAGCCTTTCTAACAACTACTTAAAGTTAGTTGTGAATTACAGGTTGGGTGTTATGCATTGGGATATGTGTACCATGCCTTGGGGTGTCTGTATAGTGCCTAATGATTCGAGTACCTATATATAACTACATTTGATCACATTGGGATAAGTGTTGTATTTTATTGGGATATGTGCCCATTCATTGGGATATGCATCAATTGATGTGGATGATGACATGGATGCCACATAATCACCAAAGGTCTACATCAATCTTCATGTCGCTCAACATTATTTGGAGCATCATTATCATTCATTGTAAGTGTATTACTAGCACATGTATGAGAGGCATCCCCATTCTTGTATTCATGTTCATACATGAGAACTTATTTGATGTATTTGTGAATTAGTGTGTCGCATCCATGAATGCAAACACAACTAGTCATCATTATTAATCTTCTAGAAATTTCTAGTAAGTGAATTGACCATTTCCTCATGAGTATTTACTTGTAGAACTTCTAGAGAACGCAACCAACTTCAAGTGTAGTTATCTTTTGACAGATTGTTTCCAAATCAGTGTAATTCGGTGTAGAATGACCATAATAATATTGAAATGGAGCCATAATAGAAAAATGGACAAAAATGTCCAAGTCACATTGTTGTAAGAATTACCAAGTACAACTTTGTCACTCCTTTTGATTGTTTGACATCCACATATGTGGATCATTATTGAGGTAGTGCCCCACTATTTTTATTATTTATTGACCTTATCTGCATCACACAAGTAAACAAAATTTGGTTAGAAACCACTTATGTTGAACACATTGTATTCTTTGAGCACATGAATTGTAATTGGTGGTTTAGAGGCCTCCTTCTCCTATAAGAGGATGGTACTCTCACCCATTTCATTGGTTGAAGATTAATAAGAGAATTTCTTTGCAACAAGATATTATTTAGAGTTTTCTTATTTCTTTTCTCTTTTAGTAATTTTCAAAGTGAGTTCCATGACCCTTTTGTAGAAAATCTGTGTAGGTTAACCCGATAATGCAATATAAATCAAAGCATAATACTATAACTTACTTCTATTATCAATTTGCGGAAGCATAAAGATCGAGGTGAACAATATAACCAGAAGAGGAAGAATCAATGGCACAATACACATGAAAATACTTTGGGGAAAGCCTCAGCTAAAAACCCCACTATCTGTATTATCATACGGGGTGGATTTACATAGGAATTATACAAAGCCTTAGCTCTCATAGCTAGCCAGCTCTCAGTACAATCCTCACAGATTCTCACAGGCAATCTTGGCTTCTCTCCGGCCTTCCTCTCTACCCTCCAAGCTCCTATTTCCTTCCGTTGCTCCTTGCGGATGATCAGCCTTTACTAAGTGGATGATCTGCCTTTACCAAGTGTATGATCTGCCTCCAAAACTACGCAATCCTCAAGGATTAAATCCTTGACTGCATGCATGAGTTTTATCTTTGAGAAAACACATGCAACTGATAGTACATTGTCCTTGACTTTAATGTCAACTGGGTCTTTCTCAAAATAGACATGCATGAGTTTCTGATGAGGCAATCTTCAGTTAACTGGAGTAGCACTAGTTGAGTGCATGCATGTATCAACTGATTGTTTACTCACTAGTAGTTCCTCAAATAGTTTGGAACTGATTTAACTGGACTTAACTCAGTAAACTGAGTTAACTAATTACAACTCAAATATAACTCAATCTTATCTCCTTAATTTAAGGGACAACTCTTGCATGACTTCAGAAAGACTTCTAACTTAAACTTCTCCAACTAATTAATTTAAAATAAATTAATTAATTATTTCCAAGTAGATATTAAGACTAAATTCGATTTTAATTCACAATTTAATTCAAGGATAAATTAAATTGGAATATTCTTGTTGCCATATTTCAATAGTATGAGTGGGAGCTTGAACATCAACACTCAGTGAAGGATGACTCCCTTCTATTTGAGCCTCCTTCAGTCTTTCCTGACATATTTGGTGAACCTTCCATCCATGATTTTGCATGTGTATCTCCATCCACGAATGCACCCATTATTGATCACTTGCAAGATACATCGGATGTTGGTCCATCATTCGACAATTGAGAGGATAAGTTATTCATTGAAAATCCACTTGATCGTTTATCTGTCTTTTCCGGAAACACAAAGAATGAGTTTTTTCACTTTTCATCTACTCCTCTGTTTGATTCATCTGATCATGAGGATGCTAATGAAATCATTGTTTTTTCTCATCATGGCTATCATGATACATTTACTCCCATATTCGATCACGACCATGACTCTATCATGATTGATCTTTCAAAGCCACCAGTTTATGATGAGCTACCTGATGATGAAGTTGAAACATCCAAGACTGTTGAGGCACTTCAGCTTGAGCTAATGGTTATGTCAGGTCCTCGCTCTCTTGAGGTTAGTCTCACTTCCGATCAGGAAACTGTTCAATCACCCAAGGCTCCTCATCACTCATTTTTATGCATTAAATATCAATCTCACACACAGACCATACTTCCTCCACTCAAACTACACAATCCTATTGCTCATGCATTGGAGGAATCTTACATTGCAAGCACACGTGCATGATGCAAGTTATCTTTGCTTCTTTTGTTTTCTTGCATGTCACAGTCAAGAGTGTGCTTATGCTTCAAAGTTGCATAGAGTGTCTCACAACTTTATGATAAGTCCACTGACTGCTCGTCATGCACTATTACTCACCTACGTCATGTGGGCACTTTGAAACACAAAGTGTGGTTGTCTTCATTGTTATATCTTTCTTGCTTGTTGGTTTGCACAACTGGGTTGCTTGCAGACCAAGCCTTGACCAACATGGGTCAACCAATGCGCCAATGGCTACATTGGAAATATCAGTTCACTTGATTAGGCCCATAGACGTTAGCTTAGGAGTAGGAGTAGTGTTTGCTTTCAGTTAGTTTCCTTGCATGCTTCTTTGCTTACTTGCTTTGTTTATTTTCTTTCTTGTTTGCTTACTCACTTTGCTTTCACTTTTTCTTTTGCTCTTGCTTTGTTTTGTTGTTTGTTAGTTCACTCATTTCATTCATAGGTTAGCTTCACATGAAACTACGTATGACTCTTGAAACAATCTGGGTAAAGTACAAGAGGGCTCGTAGAGATATCGCTACTTGGTTATCTGTCATCTTGCCTCTGTATGAAGAAATTGTTACTTTTAGTCCATGATACATAGAAGGAAAATACATACTATTCAAAGTGGACCTTGGTGAAAACATGACACTTGTGTGCATACTAGTATCACCTACTCTAGTCGATTGTTTTTGGGTTAACCCTTGTCAACTCAGTCAAGTAGAGTAAGGTGAGGGGGAAAAACTTAACAAGCACGTGAGAGGTATAATAAACTACTTCTCTTCTGGAACAACCTCTTTTGCTCTTAATAAGTCAGGATCCCCTTTCCGCCCTTGAAATGAATAAGTGTTATGCACAGCTACAAAAATGAAAAAATGAAAAGTAAGAAAAATGAAAAATGAACAAGGTGAAAGAAGAGAAAGGCTTCCTGCACAGAGAGGTGATGCAAGCAACTTTATCAGGGCATTGACCAGGCTTGTTGGAAGAAAAGCCATGCTTGTGTTCCTATGTGACTCCGCCAGGGTACTGTCTAGGCCTATTGGCAGCAGAGCAACACCAAAGTGAAACTAAGACTCTGATGACTATACTGCTTATGCACCAATATACCCCTCAACCCTAATCAAAACAATTGTGTTGCCTTGGATTGGAATCTGTGTCAATTGACCAATAGCTTGGTAGATGCTACATTTTACAATCAAGCTAGTGTGAGAATAATACTTCCGAGACTTGCTTTTCACGAACAAGGTCCTTTCACAGAGATGCAGTTCTACCAGTGTGTCGCCAAGTTTTGTAGTGGCTACAACCACCCTCCAAAATTTTGCGTTAGCTTCATTTTGGAGCCTCCCTACCAACCTTTCACAACACCTTGTCTTGCTTCGTCAAGTACACAAGCTTTAGCGTTTTTCCTCCACAAAGGCAGCCTATTGATCACAACTTGATGCATTCCCCTCATAGGCTCTTCATCCGAAATGGGTCTAGCTACAGGCTGATCATCTCCTCCAAGAAATTTCACAATTCTAGAGGGTAACCATCCTTCCCTCCAGAAATTGTGCAATCCTGTGGGCTCCAGAATTGCGTAATTCTACTAGTCAAACCTCACAGTGAAAATTGCGCAATTTTCCCCAGCAGGGCTACTCAGCCTAGGAATTATGCAATCCTAGGTAGTAGTCAGCTGCTCTACCTAGAAATTACACAAATCTCTTGGGTAGCCAGCCTAGCTCCCTGCCAGAAATGTGCATTTCCTTCCAACAATTGAGCATCTTCATGCATAAGTAGTTTGGTTGACTAGTTCCAACCGAGACCAAGGAAACTTGACATGCATGCATGTCTCTCTTTTTCTCAGAATAGAAAAAAGCAACATGAAAAAGGCATCCGATGATTCAAGGATCTATTTTTAGCAGCTATAGGTTACATGCAAAGTTTTTTTATAAAATTTCCTCTAAGTGTCACTTTTTCCTAGATTTGTGGCATGCACGTCATGAGCTCAAAACTTATTTATTCAATGCATCAAAGCTCATTATTTCACATTGATATTGGAGCTCTGACATCCCACAGCACATTTAGGACTCTTCGACACATCTAGCTCAATTATTCATGGGTAAGTGGACTCAACTTGTCTTTTTCAACATTTCTATCGCTTTTTGTGTTTTTTCTTGTGTGAGTGTTGTTTGTTTGATTTATTTGAACGCTTGTTGTTATTTACATGGATACTAGTGTCGTTCTAGTTTTTGTTGCTATCTCACTGTTGTCACATGCATGAAACTATTTTGCACAAACAGACATTGATTCGACGACTCGCTTCACCCACATGCATGTTGATCTGTTTACTAAATCTTTCATTCATGTTTGCATGCATTTTCAATCACTTCTGATTTCACTTAGTGTCGCCATGAATTCACTTTCATATTTTCTTTTAGTTTCTCGTCGGCGAGTCTGGCCAACCTTGGCCTAGACTCTACCTTCACCGAGACATAATTGTGCAATCTGGGAAGGAAGGCTCTGCCTTCCTCTCTAGAAATGCACATTTCTGCCAAGGCACTATCCTCGAGGAGTGTTTTGCGCATTTCTGAGGGACAATGATTGTTGGCCCAGAAAATTGCGTAATACAGTCCTTGAGCCTACAATTAATCCCAGCTGGAATTGTGCATTGCACAAATCCAGCATCCAGTCTTACCTCCCAGATAGCCTAGGCTGCCTTTTTCGTAGTTTTGGTAGATAATCACCTAGCCTCCCAGAAGAATTTTTGCAATCTTGCCTATTAGTTCCCTAGGTATGTGTTATGTCATTCCCTGAATTTGCTTGGTTTTCGCTGACAGATTTCTTGCCATGCATGTTGCTTTGTCTCCAGATATTTCAAGTGTTCATCCACCTCTTAGTAGTACAGTATCAATGGCCTCCAAGAGATTAGGATCACAGGACACTGACGGAAATGCAACTAGAGTAGTAGTTGAGCGAGTGTCCTCTAGTCTACCGATCTATGAAGATACCAAACTATTTCTAGACAAGGAAATCAAACTGATGTGGCAAGAGGTTAATGAAGCATTTGTAGGGACTTTTGAGGAAGACTATCAGGTGTATGTGAACATTCACAAGTCCGGTGTATGTAATGTGTTGTCAAATGTAAGTTAATTGTCGATAGTTGGGTGTAACAATCATAGAGTAGATGGAGAGTCATGAGGGTAGTTGAACTGTCACAAAGGGTAATGTCAAGGGTCACCCCACCCTTTGCTATAAATAGTCCCTCATTACTCATTGTAAATGCTTTTGTTCAACCAAGCTTCTGATAAGACTATCTTGGAGAGAGCTTGGACAGTATTGTAACGAGCCTTGGCTTCACTACTGCGCAGAGCTAGTAGATCTCTTAGGAGGAGAAGGCAGTTGTGGTTGTAACGTTCTGCTATCATGACTAGTAGTTGGACATGGATGTATTGTATGACTAGAACTTACACTTCTTTATATAATAAGAGCCAACATGTTTCATGAATATGTTGTATTATATTCTCTGCTATCTGGTTTACTCTAAATGATATATGTATTAGTTTTCTTATGCATGCATGTATAGACTATTCTGTATAAGTATGTATTAATCTTTCTGAGATGACCTGCTGGTCTAACCATCACTATGGATTGCTTGCTAATTTGCCTTCCATGTTGTGATGTATCTTCGCTCGTGTGTTCCCTTCCAAGCCGAGTGCTATCACAGGTTTCCAAGGGGTGCACTCATCTCAACCCCCATGTGTTAGAACCTCTCATGCACCTTCCTTGTCTTACTGTAGTTGTCACACCCTTGCTACCAAAAGAGTTATCTTACTTTCCTTTGTCTGAAATCATGGTCAAGGCATTACCGTACGACCCATTGTTAGGACTCCTACTCCAAATGGTCTGAGGTCTAATTAGGACTTCTTACCAGGGAGACCCCCTGATATGTTGGCGAGTCCAACACCATCAACACAGGGTTAGCAATTGCTTGATACAGATGATATTGATGTTGGAGCGATGGTAGTGGGGCACCCACAACAAGTTCAGTAACCCCGAATGATTCACTCCACGAATCCACTCGACTAGCTCCAATGCGGTGACATCAGATTCTTTATAGTACACCCGCTTCATGTAGCTCTCCATCACAAGGTGGGGGAACCTCTCATGGTCCACCAAATCCCAGTATTCCAATTTTAAATGGGGAATCCGTGCCACACGCGGGCCTTTAAAGGTGATGCTTTTTGGTAAGATGGGCGTATTGATGAGGAATTTCACTGCATCTGTGTCCTTAATGACCTTCACCTTTCCCTTACATGGAGGGATGTAATTCGACAATTTGGAGATGGGCTCCACCCCCTTGGCATCTATATCCTTTGAACGCTCTTTGGCCTCCAAATCTACAACTTTCTCCTTATCCTTTGCTGGTTGTTTATCTTTCTTTTGGGCTTGGGTAGCAGAGTGCTTCCTCAATGACTCGCGCACTTGCGTTGACATGTTGATGAGCCTAGGTATTGCAACAATAATGCTACAACTCCCAGGGCTACCAACTTTACTTATCAACCTGGGGTTCATACAAACTTGGAGGTGACAGTGTTATATGCACAAGTAGAAGTGAAGGTCCTACTTATTGTCACTGTTGATCTGGCAAGAGACCCCAGGGATTCCAAGCCAAACTTCTATACAGTTAGAAGAAGCTTAATTCTTTGATGAAAGGGGAGAAAACCGTATTCTAAGAAAGAGCTATTCTACTATAGGAATGAAGAAAACAACATGAAATGCTAAACTTGCACCATAACCTAACTTAATCAATCAAACATCTATGCTAAGAAAATTGCTAATTTAACATTAACCTAATGCTAATTATCTATGATGTAGAAGAAAAAAACATTAAAACTAGACTAAGCGATAAATAGTGGAACTTAGGCTAAATTGGGTTTCAGGCAGAAAAAGGGATCGAAGGTCGAAATTAGTGAAAGGAGAGCATGAGGGAGCAACAACGCATAAGAACCATTGGATCAGTTGGGTGAAAGGTAATCAACGGTGGAGATTTGATCATGGAAGGTTACATAGGTAGATGGGTGAACAAGGTTGCTAATGGGATAGATGGTTAAGATCTTATCGTGAAGCTTTTAAGTGAAGGGATGGATGAACAAGGGAGAAAGGCAGATGAAAGACAGAGATCGTGTTGCGAGGGATTTAGGTGAGTGGATGGACAGATAGGGGAACAAAGGAGATGAGTGGCTGAGATTTAAGCATGCTGGTGAGGTCAAGAGATGGACAAGTGAGGCTAACAGGAGTGATGGACGGCTACGATCTTATCGTGTGGGTGATGGCAAGAGATGGATGGATGAGGCTAGTCAGTAGATGGATAGCGGAGATTATATCATGGGAAAAAGAACATGAAGAAATGGTGGAGCGGGTTTAGAGGGCGGTAAGTTGTTTATGGCGTGCCCTCAAAGCTGTCAGTGGTTTTCTAAAACTGAGCCTCCCCGAGAGACACATAGCACTAGGAAACCACCCTTTTTGCGTGCTCTTGGGCAGATAGCGGTTTGACAAAAATCCACACAATATGGCGCGATAGTTTTTGGATCAGGCAGGACTAATTAACGGTGGAGATCGGGCAAGCTAGTTGGCAATTAGGTGAAGTGACAGTCGTTGGATCAGGCAAGACAAATCGACAGTGTGGACTTAAAGTTCATAAAGTGAATGGTGGACTCCATGTGAGGTGGTAGTTGAAGAAAATAGTGAATCGGATGGTGATTGTAAAGGTTTTTTGGTGATCGAATGGCGAGGAAGCAATGTTGGGGGAACATGCTGGAGGTGGTTTCAAAGGAAAATGATAGAGAAAACTAGGGCGGGTAAACAACTAATTGTATTTAAACAACGAACTCCATAGCCCATGCGACAACTAGAAACTGTGTTTTTGGGGTTGCTGGAGGGCCTTTGCCTCAAGTCATGGTCCGAGAGGGAGGAGATGAGGCCAAGATACCTACGCATAATTTGATAGTAATATTTTCCTCTAATCCAACCTGTGAATTAAAAACACAAATGAAAGTAATCGACAACAGATGCAACTATAGAAACAGATGAACAGAAACGAGAAGCTATTCAAATAAGTGAACAAAACCAGAAAGCTACTTAACGAAAATAATCAGAACCAGAAACTTCTTGAGCAAATGCATCAACAAACCATGAAACTACTTAACAAATAAACAGAATAGAACTCTATGCTAGAATAACAATACACTAAAGAGGAGTTGTGGATGCTTGGGTTGGGCCCTAACCCAAGAGCTTCAAACCTCAAAGTTTAACTCAAAGCTAGCTTAAACAAAACTCATCTTCATTATAGAAACCATGAATTATTGATAAAATTCACAAGTCTTCATAGTTTATAAATAAAAGAGAGTTTTACAAATGAAGTTTGAATCCTAGTGAGGTCCTAAGCCTCTTTATTTATACATATGAAGTCTCCAACAACTTCCTTCCAAATTAGGGTGGTTTGGCTCCTGACTCAAAATAAGTCGTTTTATGTCCTTTTCACTTGCTTGCCTGTCTTTTAGTCCCCATGATGTGGTTGTTTGCACTTCGAGTTGATGGAGGAATATTCAAATGGAGGGGTAGTAAATGAGGAGGATTGACCTGCTATAATACTCTCTCTTGTCTCATTCAAGTCTTTACCAAGGTCTTTTCCATAGTTCTTTGCTTTTATCCTTTATACCTACATTTTTCCTTGATTTTACCCCTTTATTCCTGCATTAGATGCACATTAGACCACAAAGCCAAATATCCAACTCTAACTCATTTCATAATCAAAATATAATCAAAATTATGCAATATGTTGTGAGAATAGTTGGTTCTACTAAGCTAGGAGGTGAATTAAGGCCAATTAAGGCCCATATAATTACTCAATAATGAGGCTCATCACCATCCCCCTACTGATAGTGTTGCTCATCCTCTAAGCAACTTAGTGGCTCTGCTAGTTTCTCTGAGATCCTATGCTTCTGCCTTGGTCTCTTCTTCTTGTTCATAGAAGCTTGCTTTCCTTTCTACTTCTTCCCACTGCCTCTTTTCCTCTTCTTCTTTTCTCTGATCTTCAAATTGTGTGGCAGTGTGTTCTATTTTAGCAGGCATATATATTATCATCTCTTAGTAGCTTAAATATATCCCCAACCCTTGGGAAACAAGATATCTAAATGTCAATTGAGGATTATTTACAATTATATTATGGGTGTTGAGTAGGGCCATGGGATTTGATTTTTTAGCTCTGATGAAAAGAGGTTCATTTTGCTCTCTCGCCAATATTATTTTATCCTATAGCCCTTGACTTCTCACGGTTTATCCATGATGCCAAAGCCATTAATTGTAGCTCTCCTAACTATGCATTAGGGTCCCAAATATTCATATCTGTCAGGGCTATGTTATGCAAGTAAAACTCAACCATTTTGGGCCCATCCTTTAGTGCACTTTGATCACAAAGATTACGAAACTGTCTGCAGTCCTGAAATAGCTTGGTGCTCCTTTGTGCTAAGGTTTTAATCTATAATTGTAGTTGTTGTTTTCTGAGGGAGAGAACGTAGGATTTAGCTGTCATCCTACACTAGATGGCCTCCAAGGAGAGGCTGGCTATATATGCTAGCTGATTTCCTTTTTTTGCAACTATCTTCTCTATTTTTCTTATCTTCTTCCTTTTGTTGTTCTTTCTCATCTCCATCAGTTTCTTCCTTTGTTTCCTCCTCTTGTTTCAACATCATCTTCATTGTCTTCTTTCAACATGTTCCTTTGTATTAGTTGCTTCTTCACCCATCTCATCCCCATCTAGCTATGTATCTTCTTCTTCTTGTTTTGTACTAACATCATAGGTGAGGGTTTTGATTTCATCTTCTGCTCGTAATTTTCTGAAGACTGACCATGTTATGGGGATCCTGAGGCTTTGGAGGGCATCCTTAATGAGGATCCTTATCAACCGATGGTGCACCAACTGCTGGGAATTTCCTTCCTTTAATTTGCTGCTAGATTCTATGAGTGATTGCATCAAAAAATAGGGTATGTTGAGTCTTTGGTGAACTGGTGTTTCTACCCCAAATCTTAACTCTTCAATCATTCTCAAAATGGTTGCCATAACAACACTGTATCTATGGACTCTTGCATTTTCTTTTGACTTATTAAAGAATTTCCTTTTTGCCACCTTTTCACTTATAAACCAACCACCTCTTGACCTTTACAACTTTTGATCAAATGATTCATATGAGTGAGTGAGTAGGATACTTACCTGTGGTCTTGATGCCATGATGCAGTTGTCAAAGATCAAAGGTGCTACTGATGATCATTCTTCTTCCTCCTCTACTGTCTGTTGATGGTTTATTAGCTTTTGTAGGTGTCTGGGGCTGAAGATCTGATGTTATTACTATTGCTGTGGAGCTCTTGGATTTGATGTTGTTGCTGCTGTGGAGCTCCTGGATTACCACTTGGCAATGTTTGGTGTCTTCCTTAGAATTCTTGATCATGTTGTTGGATGGTGCTGTGAGGATGTTGTAATGAATGGACAGAGGGAGTAGGAGTGTATGTGGATGCAGGGATGATGGTAATGGTTGAGGTGATTTTGTTAGAAAACACAATATTCACATGAATGGAAGCAATGAAGTGAAAAAACAATAGAATTGATGGAGGGATGCATTGGTAAGGAGTGGAGGAGATGAAATATCTGTGAGGCAGGGTTCCCTTTGGATCTTCTCTTTGCTCCTTAGTTTTCTTTCGCACCCATATGTTTCTTTTATTATATATATATATATAATTATATATATATATATATATATATATATATATATTATATATAATATATATATATAAACAAAACACCTAGGCTACCTCAAAGAGGTTTTCATGCTAGATATCTACCCTGGGCACCTCAGGAAGGTTTTCACCTAGGGATCTTCTTATCCTTTTCATTTTTCTCATCCTTGGGCCGCCTCATGAGGTTTTCAACCCAAAGATGGGACTGAGGCGCCTCATAGAAATTTTCACCTGAATCCTTATTCTTTTTCCTTTTTCAGTAACTAGATGAGGAAGGAGTTGGAACTTGCTCCACCATCATCACTGTCTTATTAATGTTGTCAATGAACTCTTGTCTTGATAAAGGCCTCTTGCACATTTTCAATCTGTGTCCATTAACTAGCAATGGAATGGATTCTTCATCAATAGTCCTGATTTGCACTGAACCATTTTCATGGCATCTTTCCACCACATAAATTCCGAGCCATATTGTTCTTAACTTGCCCTTAAAATCTTTAAACCTGGAATCATATAACAATGCCCAGTCTCCTTCAAATGCAACAACCTTTCTTTCTGTGCATGACTGAGTTCTAGACCTAGTTGGGCTACCATCCTCAATGTGTTATATTCAAATTCAATGGACAACATAGCCTTTTTACCATAGACCAGCTCATAGGGTGTAAACCTAGTGGTGGTCTTCCATGTTGTATTATAGGCCCAGGTGGCCTCAACTAGTCTCTCTGCCCAATCCTTCCCACTACTTCTCAACACCTCGGTTAAGATGTTCTCTAGTGCCCTATTGGTCACCTCCACTTTCCCATTATCTTGTGGATGATAAGGAGTGGAGGTCCTATGCTTGATTTTGTGGTGGCTGAGTAGTTCTTCAATTCTATTGGAGGTAAACTGGCTGCCTTGGTCTGTGACTAGCTCTCTATGGTACCCAAACTTGTAGAATGTATTCTCCCTTAGGAACTCAACCACCTTTTCTTCTATTGTTGCCTTAATTTCCTTGGTTTCACCCCATTTAGTCAAATAATAAGTGCACACAATGATGTGCTATTTTTGCTTTGAAGGAGGGTTGATAGGCCCAATGAAGTCCATGCCCCACTTGTCAAATGGCTTGAAATTCACTTGAAGATGTAGGGGAATTTCATCTCTCGGAGTAGGCTTTCCCATTATCTAGCACTGATCACACTAACTAATGTACTTCTTTACATCTTGATGAAGCATAGGCTAATAATAGCATGCTTGCAACACTTTAAATGTTGTCGTCTTTGTTGCAAAATGACCTCCACAAGGCTCATCATGATAGGTCAGAAGGATGTCAAAGACTTCCTCTTCCCTTACACACCTTCTTAAGATTTGATCTGGGCCAAGTTTCAACATATTTCCCCCAATCTAGGTGAAGGGGTGCTCTTTCTAATTATCTTGCTCTTTTCTTTAGAGGGCAAGTTTGGTGGGAACTGTGATGATACCAGATAGTTTGTTATATCAACAAACCATGGGGAGAGAACTGAAATAGCAAACAAATTCTCATCTAGTAACTGGTCATCCACCATTCCTTCTTCACCTACAGGCAAATTTATTCTAGATAGAAATAAAGCAACAACATTTTCCTTACCAGGCTTATCAATAATGGTTAGATCAAACTGCCGTAATAGAAGAAACCATCTTATAATTCTAGCATTTACATCTGGTTTGTTCATTAAATATTTGATTGCAACATGATCAATATGCACAAATGTTTGATAGCCTGTAATGTAATGCCTAAATTTGTTCAATGAATGCAAAATAGCTAGGAGTTCTTTTTCAATCACAGTATAGTTTAGCTCAGCCTTTGACAGGTTTTTACTGATAAAATAGATGGCATAAGGAAATTTCTCCTCTTCCTGACCTAAGGTTTCTCCTATGGCTTTATGTGAGACATCAACATGGATATGAAAAGGGAGGGCCTAGTTTGGGCCTCTCAAGATTGGTGCAGTGATTAATTTACCCTTTAGAATGTCTAGGTCCTCTTGACAACTCTCTGACCATATAAATTCAGAATCTTTGGCCAACAATCTGAACAAAGTAGAGGCCAATTTGCTGAAGTCCTTTATGAAAATTCTATAGTATCCATCTAGCCCTAAGAAACTCCTAACATCTCTCTGCTTTTGTGGAGGTGGGACCCTTTGGATGATGGCTATTTTGTTTGGGTCCACCTGCAGTCCTTGCTGAGATATGGAATGACCTAGCACAGTCCCTTCAGTCATTAAGAATTCACATTTTTATGGACTGAGAGACAGGTCCATTTCAATGCATTTGCGTAATACTTTTCTTAGGTTAGTTAGGGCCTCTTGAAAATCACAACCGTAAGGTGTAAAATCATCCATATAGATCTCTACAACATCATGTACTAACTTAGCAAAAATTCTCAAGACTTATCTCTGGAAAGTGGCAGGAGCATTGCATAATCCAAAAGGAAGGACCCTATAGGCAAAAGTACCCCAATGACAAGTGAATGTGGTTTTATCCTAGTCTTCTAGGCAAATTTGGATTTGGTTGTACACACTGAATCCATCTAGGAAAGAAAAAAATTTATTCCTTGTCGGACCATCTAGCACTTGGTCAATGAAGGGTAGGGGAGAATGATCCTTTTCTGTGGCCTTGTTCAACTCCCTATAATCCACACAAATCCTCCACTTACCATTTTTCTTGGGTACTAATACTAAAGGAGAGACCCACTCACTGTCCGAGATAGGGTAAATAAACCTTATATCTAGCATTTTTTTGTAGTTCTTCCTTAACTATCTCTTTAAGAGCTAGATTCATCCTCCTTTGTGGTTGCCTGACTGGCTTGCAACCTTCTTCGATGTAGATATGGTGAGTAAACACTAAGGGGTGTACTCCCTTCATTTCCTTATAGCTCCAAGCAAAGGCTTCTAGGATCTCCCTCAGCAGGTTGCATAGATTTTCCTCCTCCAAAGAAGAAAGACATGGATTAATTTTCAAATCTTTCTCTAGGCCAAATTCTATAGTTTTGACATAGAGTGGGTTGGAATTGGCCAGGCATAGATCAATTGGATGATTGTTCAAGGTTTCCCTTACTTCTTCTTCTAATGGCAGGGAAATAGGAGTTGGATTTTGGAGTAGGTGTTCAATTAAATCATCCTCATCTTACTGTCCTCCTCCTATGATTGCTTCCAAAGTATAAAGTTGGGTAGAGTAACCATCATCTTATTCCTCTTCCTCTAATCATAAAGGTAAATCATGTTCTAGTGAAGGTTGAGCAGCAGGGTATATGACTAATTTTTTGGACATATGCCCATTCTTGATGGTTGTATTCCCATCTGTGCAGCTAATGTAAGCATCAGCTGTGGCTAGCCATGGCCTCCCAAGGATGAGAGGGTAACCAATAAGCTTAGCCTTAGGCTGGAGAACTAGGAAATCTGCAAGGTATTCCCAGGAATCAATGGAGACCATAACATCCTCCACAATTCCCTTAGGAGTGACTGTGGAACGGCCTGCAAGTTGCAACACTGTTGTGGCCTTTCTCAATGACCCTTGGAGGTTGAGTTTGATCATGGTGTCCTTAGTCATCAAATTAATGGTAGCCCCAAGATCAATCAGAGTGTGTGGAACAATAGTGCCCTTGATGTGCACATCTACTATAGGGCTCCCAAGGTCCAAATAATTTGGACATATTACATGCCCCAACATTAAGTCAGACAACTGCCCAATGACATTAATGGTAGGGGCATCCATTTTTCCTCTTCCTGGATGCTTGAACCACTTATCCTTAATCAATTTATTGTAAATAGGCACATTTTTTATTGCCTAGAGAAGGGGGATTTTTACACATAGATTTTTCAATTCTCCCGGAAGTTTAGTTTCTTCTGGGGTAGGCTAGAGTGGTTGGGCTAATCTTTGAGGAAAGGGTGGATTTACTTTCAGGTTGCTTTTTATTTTCTAGATAAACAATTTTCTGTCCTTTTCACTTACTCGGCTATCTTTTAGTCCTGATGATGTGGTTGTTTGCACTTTGAGATAATGGATGAATATTCGAATGGAGGGGTAGTAAATGAGGTGGATTGACCTCCTATAATTACTCTCCCTTGTCTCATTCGAGTCTTTACCAAGGTCTTTGCCATAGTTATTTGCTTTTATCCTTTATACCTACATTTTTCTTTGCTTTTACCCCTTTATTCCTTCATTACATGCACATTAGACCACAAAGCCAAATATCAAACTCTAACTCATTTCGTAAACAAAATATAATCAAAAGTATGCAACAAGTTGTGAGAATGGTTGGTTTGACTAAGTTAGGAAGTGGATTAAGGCCAATTAAGGCCCATATAATTACTCAATAATGAGGCTCATCACATGTTCTGCTTCTCTTTCTTGGGCTTGGTATTTTCATGCATTGGTGTAGGCTTCGGACTAGGTGACCTCGGTGTTGTAGGCATAGGAGCTAGAACCTCCATGCTGGAAACTTCTAGAGCTGCTCCTTCAGAGGCAACAGTTCCTCCAGTGCTTGAAGTCTCACTTGGTCTGGACATAGTGCTGAGAATAAAATGATGGGTATCATTAGGTAAAGTATCAAACACAAAGCTTGCGACCAAATCTATGAAAAACTGAGGATTCATAAACGACAGACAACACAACTCAAAAATTATAAGGATGAAAAATGTTCTTTGCTGGATGGCCACGCATAATTTACAGGCGAATTTTAATTCAAATCTGACTATTCCCCCCAAAATCCATCCATAAATGTTGATTTGGCAGCAAATCTTGAAAGATTTCAGCCTTAAATGTCACCCCCCACTCCTATTGACCATCTCCTGGCTGTCAAATCATCAATAGTGACTGTAATGGTCATTTTTTGGCTATACTGCGTGGTATCTCCACTCGTATTGTATCTCCCTTCATGCACCTTCTAATACTATGACACCATCATTTCCATGTAGCCCCTCTGTCATGTAGTTCCACCAATCAAGTAGTGTTGTTTATAGTCCTGTGCTCCCTTGCAGTTGCCTAGAGTGCTAAGACTCTCCTACCATCATGTAGTCATTGAGCCGGATCCCTTGTGTATGGCTTCAGTCGACTTCCATTTACCCTTCTTGGAATGGTTCTCCATTCAATTTTTTGTGATGAACTACACCACCATCTGTAATTCCTTTGACAACATATGGCCCTAGCTAGTGGATCTAAAAATTTCCTAGAAACTTAGCGAACTTGCTATCATATAATAAAACTAAATCATTTACCTTGAAGGTGCATAGTTTGATGTTTTGATCATGCCAAGATTTTTCACGTTCCTTTTGAACATGCTAATGGAATCTAGCCAAAAACCTATCTTCTTCTAGCTCCATTAGCTACACGAGCCATTCTTCTAAGGCTCTGCGGTCCACCATTCCTATGAAATCCACTATGCATAGACTAGGCATTACAACCTCTACACCATAAACCAATCAGAAAGGCGTCTAACCTGTTAGATTTTTGCAAGTAGTCCTGTATGCCCATAATACCATTGGTACGCACATGTCCTAATCATTTTGTTGCGCGTTGTAAACCTTTGTCAGCACATTTTCTACTATCTTATTGAAAGCATCAACTGTTCCATTGGTTTGAGGATGATATGGTGTACTTTTTTTATGGTAAACCTGGAACTCTTCTATCAACACACTGATCGTTTCATTGAGAAAATGTGTATCATAGTCGCTCATCAATATCTTCCGGAAACTAAAATCTGTCAACACATATTCAAACAAAAACTTTGTTGTTGTTTTCCCTATACAGTCCCTCACAGACTGTGCCTCCATCCATCTAGTCAGATATTAGGTCGCAGTGATGATATATTGCGCACCTGTTTTCTCTCCTAGGAGATGAATCGATTCTACAAAATCAATTGCCCATTTCTCAAATGGTTGTAATGACACCTGTGGATTCAGGGGCAGCTCATCCATCCATGACGGTCTACCCATTCTTCGGCATGCATCCCATGCCCTATAATATGCTTTAGAATATTTATGCATTGTCAGCCACCATAACCCAACGCACAAAACCTTTTGCACTATTTCTTTTCCTACATAATTACCTCCTGCAGCTCCTCCATGAGCCTCTGCAAGGATGCAATTTCTTTCGAAATCGGGAACATGTAGTCAGAGTATCTCGTGCAATCCCATTTTATACAAATGTCTGACAATTACAGAGAAACCAATCACACGTACTAACAATTCTTTCTTTTGCCGACTGGTGTATCCTTCTAGAGCTATCCCTATAGTCAAGAAGTGGATAATATTCACGAAGTGGTTATCTGCTATGTGCACCATGAAAAGCTATGCGTTGAGCAACCCTTCCTCCAAATTAGTAGGCTCCTCTCTTGTCTCAATGCACGATAGATGGTCATGGCCTGAATTCAACCTTCATGGCTTCACAATTATCTCAAAATCATATTCTTGAAATAACAGCAACCATCTGCATATTCCCCCCCAACACAGGCTTATTGACTAGATACTTCAATTTAGAATGGTCTGTGTACATCTTGAAATGTCTACCCAACAGGTAATGCCTGAATGTTTGGAGCGTGTACACCATTTCCAATCCTTCGCGCTATGTCGTCGAATAATTCTTTTCAACCTTTGACAACTTTCTTCTTGCAAATTCTATAGGATGATCCATCTCCCCTTCACCAACCTGTGTCAGTACTGCTCCCAACGCAATACAAGAAGCATCAACGTGCACATGGAATTCTTTCTTCCAATCCGGGAAGACCAATATTGGTGATGTGACCATTTTTTCCTTCAAGACATCCAAACTACACTAACATTCCTCATCCCAACATAATGTAGCATCTTTCTTTAGCAACTTCTCCATGGGTGTGATAATCTAAGCATAGGCCTTGATGAAATTCTAATAATACCTAGTATGGCCCAGTGTTATGCGCAACTGTTTGACACTCCTTGGCGCTTCCAAATTTATTATTACCATGATATTCGTAGGGTCCACCATGAATCCTTTCTTGCATACCACATGACCCAAAAAAATCCCAAAGGGGACACAAAGAAAGCACTTCTTCAGGTTCAGCATGATCTAATACCTTCGACACGTATCCAACATTAAGTGTAGATTGGATACATGCACTTTAGTAGCCCAAACATTGTCCAGTCATCAAAATATACCACCAAGAATTTGTGAATAAATTCTTTGAACGCCGTGATAACTACG
Source organism: Pinus taeda (assembly GCA_000404065.3). NCBI lineage: Eukaryota > Viridiplantae > Streptophyta > Pinopsida > Pinales > Pinaceae > Pinus > Pinus taeda. The sequence continues at coordinate 143,726 of APFE030360387.1, read as the reverse complement.
CATGAAAATATCGTCAACGCATTCTTGAGTCCAAATGACATTACTGTATACTGGAAACAACCCCATTCCATTGTGAAGGTTGTCTTACTCCTATCCTCTGGCATGATCTTAATCTAATGGGACCAAGAGAACCCATCAGTGAATGAATAAGCCTCTTTTCCTTCAACATTATCTAGTACCTCATCTATGAATAGTGTTGGAAATGGATCATGGACACAGGCATCGTTAAGCTTTCTAAGATCTATGCAAATTCGTATCTCTCCTTTCTATTTCTTTTCTTGGATTACCGTTGGGCTCACCCAATTAGATTCCTCCATAGGTTTAATAATGCTTGCCTCAAGCATTTTATCCAACTCTAAGCGAACCTTTTCCATGTATTTGGGATTAAGGCAATATGGCCTCTGCTTAACGGGCTTCGCGACTGGTTTGAGAGTTATTTTCATCACTCCCAAATCCCCACGATGCCTTTCAAGTTCAAAACTTTTGTAGGAAAAAGATCCTGGTACTCATAGAGTAACTCAACAACTTTATCCACTGTGACATCATCCCAATAATCTCTGATCTTCACGAATTTAGGCTCCGCTTTAGTACCAATATTTACCGGCCTAGTCTTCAGTGGTGCAGTGATATCTGTGTTCTTTATCTACAGACCTTCAACCTCGCGGTGGCATTCCACTTTTGGGATACTGATATTCCTTGGATAATCATCCTATGCTTCCGCAGTCATATTATAACATTCCAACGCATGGCGCAACTGGGTTCTCAGATCTAGTTGAATCAAGTCTGAAGGATCTTGTGGGATTCAAAAGATCGCTACCTTAACCTCCTACAGCACCTCATCAATTATTTCGAAACCGTCTTTAAAGTTGAATTTCCTCATGAACCCTTGTCTTAAGACATTCCACTTTGCGGTGTCATGGCAAAGCTCCATTTCCAAATACCAATTCATAGGGATTATGTCCAATGTGTGACAAAATAAATCCACCCATTCTGGTTGTGGCTCCGTTCGATATACCTTAGTCCATTTTGTCAAATGATCGCGCGGATCATTCCTCCCATCATACTTCTCAGTCACTCGCACTTTAGGACGACCAAATCATGTTCTCATCATCCTTTTGTAATCACACCACTCATCAACGTTGTCTTTGTGCATACCCCACCATCGAGCGGGAGTAGCGCGCAATGCCTAGTACAATGCCTGAAAGCGGTAATCCTCTGGAACTTATCTTTCACAAGAATCCAAAAATTTATCTACGTCAGTTAAACTATTTTAATAAGGAAAATTTATTACCTCCAACGAGACACAACACAGTGATTTGGTCATGATGTTGCAGCACAGTGTGGATACTTCATGTAGCCTGTTTTGCCAATGTTCCAACTCTTTGTCTAAATCCGAGGTACAGGAACTTTCATGGTCCCATGAAATTCGTCAATTAGCTGTCGGATTAACCCAGTCTTGGTCTGACACTATTCTTTTATAGGTCTGATCCAAATCATCATCACTTTCGTGATAGTCGCTGTTACCGGGAATAGTGTCCACTCGGATGCTTCTATTCCCACTAAGACTGGTATCTTAGAAACAAACAAGTAAAGTCTACTTCCGTTTTGCTTTATGAAAATAGATAAGAGTGGAACCAAGGAGACCAACCTTAGTCTTGCGCTTGATTTCCTTGTTTGATTCCTCTCTTTCCTGATAGAGCTTCGTCGCTTCTTCTTCGTCTGCCCAGCTTCAAAGAGCACTTGTGGAATCACAACAACATACTACTATCAAAGAACAAAGATCTATATTCATAAATAACACAGGATCAGATGTGTGTTAACCATACAAATGCATATATAAGTAAACATACAAGAATATGGAGGAAAACTTGAATAGCTTTATTAAGATGAAAAGTAGCAAGAGGATTACAACCATGTGTTCTGACCCAGCATCATCCTCCAGCTAGAAAGCCCTTGTTCACCTCAACTAAAGCTTATATCACCCAACACTATGAATATACACCAGGAAACCGACAACACTTCTCTACAAGATATAAGATTCCATCCTCTAACCCCCTGGATCTTCGGGATGAGAGATCCATATATAGATTTTTGCAAAGGTGTGAGTCAGCTCTGGGTTTTTGATTAGTGTCCTCTCTCTGATAGTTCTTGGTTCCTCTTGGATATTTCATTGATCTCTTACTCATCCTTGAGCGAATTCTGAGAGGCAAGTGTCATATGAGAAGTTTCCAAAAGATTCTTTGATCATCCACTTAGCAAACTGTCTCCGCCACTTGTCTATTCTCGTCCATCACACACTGTAGAAGGAATTTTTAGTATGCATCGCACCTCCTGTGTGTATTAGGTGCAATGCATCGCACCCTCTGCACTGGGCATTCAGTATGGTCCAGTTTTGACCATTTCTGAGCAGTTTTTAGTGGAGAACTTCTGGGAGATGATGTAATCAGCTGACCTTGTTCCTTTAGGTAGTGAAGAAACACTTTTAGGGACTTAGGAGCCCTCAGTTGATGGACATTTATGATTGGGGTTGCAGTGCCCAAAAATTTCTATAACAGTTGACCCCTAAAGCATGAGGTCGTTAATCTTTTGATGTCGGGTGAAATGCTTTACCATGAGGATTCGAAGTTTTTTCAAGCTGGGAGGCGACCTGTAATAAGATACAATACAATACATTATCTTCACAACATTTTTCATGATCTAGCTGAGGCGGGCATTCCCATGCTCAGCTTTATAAATTCATTCTCATCTACATAGGACAGACAATTGTCAGTGTGGCAGACTGATGATTCAGACTCATCATCCTTTGATTTGGATGATCATATTTTTGGCAATGATGTACATTTGATGTCTTTATATCCCTGAATATATCACATCCCAGATGGATGAAACTAGATCCAAGGTCTTCAAAACTCGTTCAATCTTCACTCGGAGTACAAGTCGATCCATGTGAAAAATGTTCTGGAGTCGAACATGGAAAGACATCCCCTGAT
>APFE030360387.1:91651-137216 GCA_000404065.3 Pinus taeda | reverse complement strand
GAGGACCTTTTCCTTTAAGGAGTCTGAAAAGGAGAAAAATGGACTTCTCTGGAGATCTAGGTAGAGGGGATTACCAAACCAATCACAAAACTACAGAATACTTTTTATGGTACGGTAGTCAATCTTCCCGAATGTTGTGTTTAGTGCATTGCGATCAATAGGGCGGAAGACACAGCTTCCTAAGGATAAAGGATGCAACCTACTGTGGTCTCCAAAAATATACTCGACGGTACGTGGGTGCACAAGTCCGTACTGGCAGTTGTCATCTCAGAGTGGAGGAATCACCCAACAAACAATGAAAATAACAATTACCAGGTTTTACGACGCCGGAATACGTCTCTAGCCTAGACCTTTAGATATTGTGCATTAGGTTCCAAAGCGTTGTTAGATTCATTAAATTTATTTTAAGTCATCTTGCTTAAAAATTTTCCTTTCAGGTTCACCGCGTGATGTGTATACAATTCCTAAATGCAGTCTAAGATGGTAAACAAACATTTAATCCTCTTTTGGCAATGAAAATCCTAGCTACTAAGGAAAGAAAGTTAAGAATCTTTCAACAAAGAGCACAGAGCACATGCTAAATGCACCGTCCTAAATCAAACCAAGCAGTATAAATGCAAATGCACATGCATGTATTTGTTTTCAGCCTTCTTAATGTATGAATGATGATAAGAAAGCTAAGTGCAAATCTGAATTATTTTCAAAGTGACAATACTAAAGTGATTTCGAAATGAAAATTTATTTTTGACAATTTAAAACTATTAATTCAAATCATATGCAATAGTAACTGTATAATCGACTATCAAGAAAAATGGGATTGTCTTCTAAAACTGAAAACGACAGCTACGACACTTTCAGATCAAGAAACGATAGTTCGACTATGCTACTTTTTTGCAAAAGAGAACTTGAAAATGCACACAATACATAAAAACACTTACAGTTCTTTGCACTATGGAGGCGGAATAATGTAAGAGAAGGGGGTTTTCACAGAGATACACTGACCACAGACAGCAAAACTCCTGAATAGGACTAAAAACAATGAGGAAAAAACCAAAGTTTGAAGGTAAAGTTAACCTTCCCTGACCATCTCACCTGTCACACTGTGAATTCAGTATGCAGCGCACCTACTGCACTCGGGAAGTGCAATGCATACAGAGTGCCTTGAAGGTAGGGTGCGATGGTACCAGTGCGAGACTTTAAATGATTTTTTACTCACAATTTACAATTCAGTTCAGGGATTTAGGCTGAGTAAGTGATGTTCGGTATTTGTAAATCACAGGGGTATATCTAAGGAGGTTACTAGAGCCACCACTTAGAGTAATTAGACTTTTTGCAGATCGATTGTTTAATTCATAAAAAAAAACCCGGAGATATACTGAAGCAACATTGATCTACTTTGCATTTGTATAACAAATGCAGTTCGAAGACTAGCTGGCTTGGCTTCAGGGTCCGTCTATAAGTTTATAAAAGAAATAAATATAGGCTAACAAACAATTTAGTCGCTCCCCAGTGGAGTTGCCATTTTGTTACCAAGAATAGTGTCCACTTGGATGCTGCTATTCCCACTAAGACTGGTAGCTATCTTAGAAACAAACAAGTAAAGTCTACTTTCATTTTCCTTTATGAAAATAGATAAGAGTGGAACCAAGGAGACCAACCTTAGTCTTGTGCTTGATTTCCTTGTTTGATTCCTCTCTTTCCTTATAGAGCTTCGCTGCTTCTTCTTCGTCTTCCCAGCTTCAAAGAGCACCGGTGGAATCACAGCAACATACTATTATCGAAGAACAAAGATCTATATTCATAAATAACACAGGATCAGATGTGCATTAACCATAAAAATGCATATATAAGTAAACATACAAGAATATGGAGGAAAACTTGAATAGCTTTATTAAGATGAAAAGTAGCAAGAGGATTACAACCATGTGTTCTGACCCAGCATCATCCTTTAGCTAGAAATCCCTTCTTCACCTCAATTAAAGCTTAGATCACCCAACACTATGAATATACACCAGAAAACCAACAACACTTCTCTACAAGGTACAAGATTCCAGCCTCTAACCCCCTGGATCTCCGAGATGAGAGATCCATATATAGATTTTTGCAAAGGTGTGAGTCAGCTCTGGGTTTTTGATTAGTGTCCTCTCTCTAATAGTTCTTGGTTCCACTTGGAGATTTCATTGATCTCTTACTCATCCTTGAGAGAATTCTGAGAGGCAAGTGTCATATGAGAAGTTTCCAGAAGATTCCTTGATCATCCACTTAGCAAACTGTCCCCGCCACTTGTCTATTCTCATCCATCGCACCCTGTATAAGGACCTTTTAGTATGCATCACACCTCCCATGTGTATTAGGTGCAATGCATCGCACCCTCTACACTGGGCATTCAGTATGGTCCAGTTTTGACCATTTCTGAGCAATTTTTAGTGGAGAACTTCTGGGAGATGATTTAATCAGCTGACCTTGTTCCTTTAGGTAGTGAAGCAACACTTTTAGGGAGTTAGGAGCCCTCAGTTTATGGACATTTATGATTGGGGTTGTAATGCCCAAAAATGTCTATAACAGTCGCGGACCGGTTCAGTATAGCGCGGTCCCTCTGTAGGGTCCAATGGTACTACAACACTGAGCGATTTCCTTTGAAACGATATTTTCCGCTTCTTCAAATTGATGGACCCATTCATGTCAATAGCCCAATCAATTCCTAGGAGCGCGGGGTATGGATTGATATCATCAACAATATGTATTACTTGAAAATTAGCTAGTGCACTCATACCTTCTATATCTACACTAACTCACCACAATCGTACCATAGGGATAATATTCTGCTAGTTCGCCATCCTCAGTTGAATCGAAGACCACTGCAATGCAGGTCTCCCCATTATATCCTAGGTCTCTTTAGGCAATACATTCGTGTAGGACCCCCAATAAATAATAACTTGGTCCATCTCATAGTCTCCTATTTGTGCGGTAAGCCTCATCTCGTACCCTGTTCTTGCCTAATGCTTATCGATCTTTCTAACTATGAGGGGTCCATCAGAAGTATTATCCTTATCGGCACATTTGTTTATCAACACTTGTATCCCTTTTACAGCCTTGCTATCACTCAGTAGTTTCATACAAGTCTCCAAGAAGGTGGTAAGCACAGAGGGGTCAACCTCTGCAAGCAAATTGTCCTAACTTCTTGAGGTAGAGGCCTCAGCGAAGCTTTTCATTTCTTCCATGGACATTTCTTTCGTATGCTCTAGATCAAACCCAACCTCGTTTTCTGGGGCCTTGTAGACCCATCCACCTTCTTCAAGGTGCTTTCCCTTATCTTCACCAGTCGCTATCTCACTTTGTAGTACAATATTCACATTTGGGTCCTCTTCGCGGGGCTCGACCCTCATCATCTATAAGTTCTGGGTAGGATGCTGAGGCTACACCTTCTTCTCCTGCATCTTGGCCATTAGCACATGACATTCTTTGATTGTGTGGTCAAACTGACTGTAGTATTGGCATGACGGGCGTGTTTTATTTGTATACTCCCACGTGTAGTGTCATGGCATTCTGCAATTGTAACAAATGACCTACCACCAACCCCTACTAGGTCCTCCTCCCCCTCGGCATCATATGTGCCCCTGATATCCTTCGAGCGTTCCCCCAACGCCCTGATCTAGAGGCCAAGTTTCTTCTTGCATTTGATACGTAGGATTCCTCTCCATCATTAATTCATAGCTCCGACAGTGACTCTCATCATGGCCCACCGATTTGCAGGAATCACAGAACAATTGTTGTGGTGTGTGTACAAACTTTTGTAGCAAATGACAATTGTCTGTTACATTTTTTCTGACTACTTGACAAATAGCGCACCATAGCACGGGTCTCATACTTGGTCTTGCTGGAGCTTCATACCTTAGGGGCATAGGCCCCCCTCCTATGATGTAATTCGTGAAGACAAGGCAATGATATTTATCATTTACTTGGTTTTTACACTTGAAACACCAAGATTCTTCACACACCTCTAGCCGAGCCACTTTTTCCTTTTTCAAGCTTTGCAACTCCAAGCAGAGGTTCTCAGCTCTGCATGAACCTCTTAAACTCCCAAAGAAGTGGCCTAGATAGGTGTCTCATGCAATCTCATTACGATTTCCAAGGCTTCCGCCTGAGTTCCTATCTTTTGTTGTGATAAAGCAATCATTAAGTGGGGTAGGAGCGCACCTATAAACCAATCTCGGTGTTGGCTATATGTGAGATTCATATTAGCTTCACAGATCTCACACTACAGTCTTTGATCTAGCTCCCATGGCGTTTCACCGGGCCTCATCATGATTTCCTTAAATCCAATTAACGACTGCGAGCAAATTTACGCTTACCAAATTCCTTGTTTAAAGCGGTCAAAGTATATGCCAACGATGCCAACGGATTGTTAGTGTAATAATTAACATACCATGCTAGTGCGCAATCCTACAGAGCAGTGAATAATTGTACCTTCTTTATATTATCATCTGTAATTTTTTGTGTTGTCCACACAACCTTCACAACAAACCAAAACTGATCCGGATCCTCACTTCCTAAGCCTTTGAAAACAAGAAACTTCATTGTATTCGACATGTTGACTGGCGGCGGTGGTGGTGGCAATCTGGGTGAAGGTGTATGTTGTGGAGGTGAAGGTGGAGGTGGTGAGGACGGATGAGGTATTTGCAGAAAACCCTACCTTATCAACTAGACAACGCTCTGTGGTGAATCCTGTGCTACTCCCTCATCGTCACTTGAAGGCAGTCCAATCAATGGACTATATTTAAGACCTCCTTTTCCTTAATTTCTAAAACTTAGGTCCAAACATTAATTTAATGGCATAACCCTCTTTTCACACAAGATCATCCTAATCCAGGTATTCAAAGATCTCAAATACTTACCTCAAAGTCCCTTGAACAAGAATTTCTCTGCTTCGCTGTAACTAATTGAGGTATCAACCACGAACTCTGTAACAAATCCTCCGATGACTCGATCAAGCAAGTGATCAATTGTGAGTGTGATCTTATCTTCAGAATCTTCCAACCTCTGCAGGAGCTCTGGGGTCCACACTATCGGATCATCAAGCCTACACCTTCCTTAGTCGTCTGCCAATTTAGCGATCCACTCATATAGTTCGATCAGGAAGGTGTAGAAGAAGATTTCATGTATTTCTATGTACAAATATCTATCCAACCACTATTCTTTTGTCAGGCGTGGATTCCTATTTTCTTGGGCCACAAATTTGTGGATCTTTCTATCCAACCATTTCTCAACTTCCTTCTTGGTCTGATTCCAATGATGCGATATCACACATCTCTTTATGCAGATCCCAGTCCCGACAACGGAACCTTTTGTTGGCTTACAGGGTCTTGACCCAATTGTAGAGTTAGTTGCGCTAAATAAATCCCTACATTACTGGCCATTTTAGCATCAATCCGCGGTGCATAGACTGAAGTCTCACCCAAAGTAGTATGGGGGGGTGCTGGAACCAAGTTTCTGCACTGAGAGATTAATGCGATGTCCTTTTGTGACCTAGGCTTGCCTTCACACAGATCAATAAGACTTTATGGATTATTGATGAGCTTCCTTCAAACAGCCTCTAGACCTTCGCAAAGGTCTATGACTGTCCTTTTTGGACCCTAAACAAGAAAATTAGCAACTTATGCACACTATAGATTACTCTTAGACCGTTATTTTCTCATATCTACTTAAGTGTTCGATAACTTTAACAAAAAGCATTGTAATCTTCACGTAATCGCTTAACATTAATTGCATTCAGATAAAAATGTAGATCAAGTAAAGTTGCACATCAATACATAATTATTTCATAAACCCATTATTCATCACAACATAAAGCACATTCATACATAACATAAGTTAATAGATAAAACACAAGAATTTTTGCAAAAATCTTCTTTATTGATATTCAGTTAAGCTTACAGACTCAAGAATTTCCTACACACTCAACTGTAGGGATCCGCACACTCAGCTGTGGGAAATACTCTAGGCCTCTACGCACTTAGCTGCAGAGCCTTCCTTCTTACGCTCCTCTGCTAAGTCTCTAGACTCTTTTCGTCATACCCATAGACAACTTCAGTTACTTCCCTTAGACTCTCTAAGACGCATATATTTATACAATCCCATGGTCCATGGACCATGGGTAGATCTTCAAAATCCAACTCCAGTTATATAAAAGAAGGGTAAAACCCTTTTTGACTCTTAACTAGCTACGTGCTTAGGGATCACAATTTGTGGAGACTTTACATCTTTTTACATCAAAACTTGGGCTTTTCCCCCAAAACTAACCCAAGGAACCCCATCATAACATGGAGGAGCGAGGATTGCCCTACGCTCTACTTATATTCATTTCCGCCAGTTATATTCTATGAAATTATTCTTTGTGTATTTAATGAACAAGCCTCGAACCTTTTGTATTCTTTCATGTACTCGGTTATATTCCAAGTAATGGAAGAAGTAGTTTGGCTCCTATACTGTATTTTTTTTAATAATTATGGGTTATTTAAAATTTTAAATGGTTAATTAACCATTGGATAGTTCCTGTGATGATATGAATGGCATGATAGTCTTAAATAGTCCAGCAAATTGAGTATGATGAGTTATTGTTACATGTTCTTTACATTCTCTCGATACCCCTCCCAGCTCCATCTCACTTCATTCACGACATGCCTTAGGTGAGACTCCTTGTCTCTGGGTAAGCTAAAAATGTCGATGTTTTCCTAGACTACATCGAAACCTTGTTGGCCCTATAAGCCTAAACCCATGGTCCCTCCCCTTTTGTCATTTGTTGTCCAACAAATGGTTTCGTTGCTGGGACTTGAAATAAAAAAGTTGGGTTTGGAATATGGTATTGGGGATTTTTAAGAAAGAAATAAGAAACTGGTGGGATGACCAAGTGGACAAGCTTGTATCACACTAATATGTCCTTTGAAGCTGGACTGTTGCGGAGGTGAATGAAAACATACTGTATTCAAAAGCTGCAAGCGATCAGTACAAGATCTTTTGGTGTAAGTTCCTGGAGGAATTGTATAATTAGCCGCAGAGAGTGTAGATGAAGGATCAGCCAAAGGGACAATAACCATCTCATCGCGAGTGGAGCTCCACTAATATTTCATCACTCCAACATTTGGACACCGATCAGACAGGAGCAATAGACTTTTGGGTATAGACAACTCTGGAAGGGTACGTGGTTGAGTTCGCAGCAGAAAGTCATCAGTCCTTCTTGAAGGCTGATTTGGTGTTCAAATCAGGGCTGAGGGGAAAATTATTGAAGGAAATATCCCTTTGGATTAAGGTTCTAATGGTGGAGGAAGGCTTGATTTCTTTCCAAGAAGTGAGTATGGCAGTGTAAAACCCCAATGTTGGGGAATGGATAAAGATGGGGGGGGGGGGGATTTTACTGAATGGGGGACTATAATGCCACCAAAGGATGGATGTAGAAGATTCATGAAGAGCTAGGGAAGTGAGAATGTAGAGGAGGGCGCTAATAGAAAAAACGTGGCAGGAAAGGACCATGCAAGTTATGAAAGTGCATCTAGAGGGACCGCACCAAGGAGGAGTGGTTTTGAAGGGTCTAAGAGGAAGAGACGAGATGACGAAGAAATCATAAAAAAGAATAACAATATATGAGCCAGGTGGAAGCACGGAAAATGAAAGGAGCCCTCCCTCCTTGATTGCGGGGGAGGTGACTAATAGAATTGCTCGCAATAATCCCAAAGAAGAGATGGACGATGAGACATGTGATGAGATGAGATGATGGTTTTCAAACGATGACACACCAGATGAAATCAAGCATCTGACCCCTCAAAGCTCAAGTAATGTTCGCCCTGACCTTCACTTGGTACTTTACAACAATCTTGGTAAATTTATTACTAAGTTACTGAAGGAAATACAGAATGTAGTGTGCATGCTAGATATAAAACAAATTCTGGTACCTATAGTAGTAGTGGAAATAGTAGTATTGGTAACCTAGGGTTGCAAGGATCTCAATAGCTAGGGACCCAAGGCTTTGTGCTTTTAGCATGCACTCAAGCCAGAATGGTAGGATCTTTTACCAGGTATCAAGAGTTCTCAGGATGAGGGAATGAGGATGTGGAGCAACATTGTTACCTCTGCGAAGTGATATGGAGAGCTCGCCAAACGCTAGACAATGTGAAGGTGATCGAATTCCATAAAACCCTTAGGGAGAGAGACCTTGAGATGGTTTATCAAATGGGCAGAGTTAAAACTAAATCCAATGGTGGATGACATCAAGGAGAGATTTATACAAGAATTTAAGCTTCCATAGATAGATCAGCAATGGTTATCAGAAGTCCGGGAGATAAAACAACTGGATGGAGAGACCATCTGGGAATTGATGTAGAGGTTCAAAGATACTATCAGAAAGCTAAGTTATTCCATAGATCTCAATCACCAAAGGGATTGATTTATCAAGGAATTCCTACACCTTCCTCGGATGCCCTTAGAACAACAAAATATTGAGACGTTGCAGGATGCTTTGGAACACGCAACTCACATTGAGGAAATGGCAGGGTACCCACATGAATATCGGGGGGCAAGTGGGGGGCAGGATCATAGGATCCATTGATCATGGGACTTCAGCACCAGATAGCCAGATTAACAAAGAAACTGAAAGACTTACAACCGGTCTTCCTAACGAGACCCAATGTATGGTGCACCCACTGACTGGTTGAAGGTCACGTCACTACTAAATTCCTGAGAATAAGAGGTATGAATCCTACATCAGGGCCGACCATATCATCAGCTACCCTGCCTATAGCTCGAGTTATGATGGTTGGATCGCATGGGGAATTTTAGGGCCAAAACCAACCTGAGTATTGTGAGGTCTGTAGGATATATGGACACTCAGCTCGGCTATGCCTGATATTGCAGAAGTATTCAACCGTACTGAATAATACCTATTGTGAGTTATGTGCATCCACGACTCACCACACTGAATAGTGTCAAGCATTGGATGATCTGGATGAGAGGCTAGATTTTTCGACATTCAGAATCAATGAGACCACTCATGGAGGGCAAGGACTGAGAGGAGAAATGGGAGGAGGAAGAACAGGGGGCAGGGCACCTGTGCGGTGCTACAACTATGACCAGGAGAGACATGTTGCCAGAGACTATCCTCTTCCAAGAATACCTTGGTGCTCTCAATTCTAGGTCAATGCACACACACCATAGGACTGCCTAGAGTTGATCACAAGGTGGGAGGAGTTAACTAGTCAAAGGGGAGCTCACTTGATCAATTCAAAACTAAGAGCTATGAAAATAATCCCTCTATATAACATAAGTGTAGTAACCAGAGGAGGAAAGAAGACGGGGGCTGATCAGGGTGCACCAGAGTAACCCCTGGTTGTTCAAGTAGCTTAACTACAACAATCATACAAACCCAAACAATAGAAATGATACTACCAGGAGGCAACGAAAATGTTTGAACATTTGGTGGACACTCAAAAGGAAAAAGTACCAAAGCTCGTCGTATCTCGCCCGATTGAAGAATGGTTCAAATTGTTCTTGTAGATTGTTGACAATGATTAGATGTTAGGGGAGCTACGTAGGAGTCTGAAAGAAGCTCTACCAAAAGAAGAAATGGGTTAGAAGTAATATCAACAAATCTGCCACAGAAGCACATGAGGACAATCCGAAGAAACATGAAAAGAATAGGTAGGGAAGTCTGAATTGATGCACATGTGGTAGGGTTCCAGATTAAAGGAACAATGTTGGACATGGGTTTAGATGTTAACATTTTTCCAAGGAAATCATTGGAGGCACTAGGAAAACCACAGTTGAATTATTCACAAATCTAGTTGTGGATGGCCAACTAATACTGCATTCTGCCCATTCAAAGGTTGGAAGAGGTGGAAGTAGACATTGCAGGGGTGAAAACACACATAGACTTTGAGGTAATAGACATAGTGGGGGAAAATATCCTTACCTAGTGCTGCTTTCCATCAACTGGGCATATTAGAATTATGTTATCATTGATCTTAAGAATGAGATAGTGATCTTTGAAGTAGACGGGATATGGGTAATACAACCGTTGGTTCCATACCAAAGACCAATATTTATAGAACCAGTAGATAACCAGGATGAACCAGGGACACTAGACTATCTATACAAGTTAATAGTCGAAAGGAGGGAGGATTACATTAATCCCATGATGGGGGGGTCAGTTAGCTCGAGAAGTATACAAAGCTTAGAGGTGGGCTCTGAGGTTGTGTGGGATGCCTGGAACCAAGGAGGATATGAAGTCAATACAAGACGTTCACTACAATATGTCATATCAACTGGATTGGGACGGAGGTAAGTAATTATGTTACTTTCCATGGCATAGAGTTGGTAGATGTATTTTTAATTAAAGTTGATAGAACCATAATGGAAAGACACAAGATACCATTGTTGAACATTGCACTGCAAGCAACAATAGCACAGTGGAGGGGATCCCACCACAACACCCTTCATGATTGGGACAAATTCAAGCAAGCCATGAGAGAAAGGTTCAAGTAGGAAGAGATTAGACAACGAGAAAATCTAAAATACAAGGGGAATTTGATCCACGACAAAATCTAGAACGTTTCACAGAAAAATGGAATAAGGAACGAATTCTGAAGGAGCTATGGGTAAATATGTTTGTACATGCCCTGGGTACAGTACAACAAGATTGGTATCTACTAGAAGAAATTTGGAGGCAAACTACGAACTATGATACACTGGCCAAACAATTTAGTAGCAGCTTTTCATTCAAAGATTGTGACAGATGGCTAACCGAGCCTTTGTATGCCATCAAACAGATACTCTTCACCTCAGGGAAGTTATGGAAAGGATGCATTGACGAAAAGTTCCTACAATAATATTATGAGTCAAGGTACTCAAATTCTATGGCTCGCAAGATGGTGGGTGTAGAACCAGAGGAGGATGATTTAGAGGAACAGAGGCAGTTGGCGTTTCAAGAGACTTAAGGGGAAATGGATATTCAAGAGGGACCAATAAAAGATGCTCCCCACTTACTCCCAGTGAAACTCAGGAAGCATAAAATCAGGATAGAGGATAAGCCTAAGATGGCATCTATAGGGGATTACTGGGATGAGCACACGACTAAGGAAATTTTTGATCTGTTGCATGAGTATGAGGATCTATTTCCACCTTCATTCGTGGAGTTAAAAGGAATCAAAGGATATATTCGCAAAATGAAAATTGGGTTAAAGTTTAATGTCAAGCCTATCAAGCACAAACCATATAGGATGAACCCAAGAGTAAAAGAAAAGGTCAAGAAGGAGATACATAAAATGTTGGAGGCAGGACCAATTTTTTCGGTAGACGAAGCAGAATGAATGAATCATCCCAATAGTAATCCAAAACATGAAGGATGCCACAGAGATAGGGGTCTGTGTAGACTACCATAGCCTCAAGAACACTTGTGTCCACGACCCATTCCCCACGTGTTTAAATGACAAGGTATTGGATAATGTTGTGGGGAATGAGGCCTACTCCTTCATAGACAAGTTATTAGGGCACCATTAGGTCTGCATAGCAGAAGGAGAAAAAAAGAAAACAACATTCACCAAAGAATGGGGCTCATACACATATCACATTATTCCTTTTGGCCTAAAGAATTCCCCTATTGTATTCCCCAGAATCGTCATCTCTACTTTCAGAGACTTCATTAACCGGTTCTTGGAGGTATACATGGATGATTTTATAGTTTACATCCTATTGAAGAAGCATGCAAACTTACTTAGAGTAATGTTTGATCAGTGTCGACAACTACAAATATCCCTAAACCTGAAGAAGTGTATCTTTGCAGTTCTATTTGGTACATTACTCAACCACATTGTTTGTAAAGATAGAGTTTGGGTGGACCCCGCAAAATTTATAGAAATTGTAAATATGGATCTGCCGGCAAATGTGAAGCAGTTGCGATCAACACTGGGCCACACAAGGTATTATCGCTCATTCATCTACAACTACGCCTCCATAACCGCTCCCGTGGAGAAGCTACTGAAGAAGACAGAAGCATTCAAATGGACAGAAGCATGTCATGTGACATTGAACATCCTCAAGGAAAATTTAATATGTGTGCCCATATTATTATACCTAGACTAGAAAAAGCAATTCCATGCACATATAGATGCATCAGGCATTGTGCTAGGGGTAGTGTTGGTGCAACCAAGGGACGGGAACTTGGATCATCCAATAGATTTTGTAAGTAGGAAGTTGTCAACAATAGAAAAGAACTACACCATGACCAAGAGAGAAGCACTAGCCATGGTATACTCCTTGCAAAATTTCTTACACTACTTACTTGGAGTTCCATTCAAATTCTTTACAAATCACTCAACATTAAAATATTTGGTTAACAAGCTAGTCTTAGAGGGAAGGATCTACAGGTGGCTACTGGTGTTCCAGGAATTTACATTCGAGGTTATCATTAAACCGGGAAAGTTGAATGTGAGATCAAATCATCTCTCTAGAATGGAGTCATGGGAAAGTGGGGGATCACTGGATGACCAACTACCGGATGCTGATCTATTCCGCATAGAAGCAATTCCTGACTACTTAGAGGAAATCACAACTTTTCTAGCCACAGGGCAATGTATGGAGGGGTATACGATGACTCAGAAGAGACACATGATGGTGTAAGTAGCTAACTCTCTATCAAATAATTGACAAACACTTATATAAGTTGGGTTTATATCTATTATTACATTATTGTCTCCTCAAGCATGAATGACAGGATGTCTTATGGGAGGGCCACTGTGAAGTTGCGGGAGGGCATGTCCGGGGAAAGAAATGGCGAGGAAGGTCTTGCAAGCAGGGTTATGGTGGTCTACACTCTATAGGGACACCAAAGAATGTGTGAAAGGTTGTGATGTGTGTCAGAGAGTTGGAAAATCGCCGCATAGAGATGAATTACCACTACATCTAGTACATACAGTGTAGATTTTTGAGAAGTGGGCGGTTGATTTTATTGGACCAATAAATCCACCAATATGTCACTCTCATGCATGATATATCATCACAACTACCGAATACCTCACGCGATGGCCATAAGCGACACTAGCGAAAGATTGTACAACAGACACAACAGTGAGATTCATCTTTGAAAATATGATATCTAGGTTCCGATGCCCAAAGAGCCTAACCAGTGATGAAGGGACTCATTTTATAAATGAGATAGTTGCATCACTACTGCATAACTTCCTAAGCCAGCATCACAAGAGCAACCCATACCATCTGTAGGCTAATGGGATGGTTGAAGTATCAAGACACTAGAAAGGGGACTAACAAATATATATTCAGCAAGTCGACACAATTGGGATGAGCGTTTACCAACCACACTATGGGCATACCAAACAACAGTCAAGTGTCCACAAAAGCAAACATCGTTCCAATCGGTCTATGGACAGGAGGCCGTGGTACCCCCTGAATTTGCAGTACCAAGCATCTTCATTGCCCAAGATACAAATATGACAGATGATGCATCGCTACAGAAGTGGTTGGAAGAATTGATGGAATTAGATGAAGTCAAATTTCTAGTCGAATTCCACCAGTTTGTCGAGCAAGCAAGGCAGAAAACATGGCATGATAGGCATATTAAGAGAAAATAATTCACAACTGGAGAACAAGTTTTATTGTATGACAACAAGTTTCAGAAGTTCTCAGGTAAGCTGCAGATGCATTGGCTTGGTCCATTCATAGTCATGCATGTCAGGGGGTCTGGAGCAGTGAAACTTGTGCAACTAGATGGAGTATTGATACTAAGATGAGTGAATGGTGCATGCCTGAAGCCATTCCACTAGAACAAAACCTAATCTTGAAATTGATGAGGTCTCTGAAAAGGGACTGTAGGTAGGTTTAGAGCCAGTAGAAATAAGATAGTCAAGTAGTTTTTCCATTTGAGTTTCACTTTCCTTGTTTTCCATTCATTAGTCTCGCGTGCCAGTTCAGTTGCGGCACCTATGCCACCCTACCGCAACTAACTATGGTCAAGGAGGCCAGTCACATGTTTCACACGTCTAATCCACCATACGCAAAGTATTTTTTGTAATAATTAAGCAATAATACCCCTGTTAGGCAAATTTACATAAAATATTTTCCTGTTATGGAAAGAAGTTAACCAATAAAGATGCTATCACGGTCACATTATTACCCATCTGCTCCACCCAGTATGTTTATCATCATGCATCATCCAGGTGAAGTACATCATAGGCAGAGGCCAGTTATTACGATCAAGTCTACATAAGGAAATTTTTCATAGTAATTAGTTAGCAAGTCTAGTCAGAAACGTTGTGTTGAAGCTGGTCTACTTAATTTGCATGGTTACATAGGAATTTTCATAAGTTTAAATTCAGGTGACAAAATTCTTTGAGTCTCTGTTCGAAACTCAATGGCATCACTCAAAAACTATCTATTGGCCTCATGTAATTGTTGTATATCTATGGAGAATAAGTATGACAAAGATCATCTTAATTTGAGAAGACAGATTAGATGAATGAATTATGGTTATAGAATCATTGTATCATAATTATGATGAGGCCACACTAGTGTAAAATGATATTTCATACTGTTTCCAATTTCCAACACTCAAACGAGAGATATATACAGAGGAAGTGTCAAACAGTGATGACGTGATGGAAACAAATATCAAAGGAACATTTTGATCACTTCAAAAATCGACTTGATCAACTTGAGAAGTCTGCTAGTTTTCGGGGCGTCTTTTGTTGCAATGAAGTGTACTAAACTTCTAGTGATAAGGATGCATGGTGGCTCACTCTCGTTGGAAAAAGAATATCTAATTCATGTGGAAGACATTCAGCGTCTCCCTAGACTCTCAGCAGCAGAATATTTAGTCTCAACAACGTTCTAGATAGGGTCAAAGCGAGCCAAGAAAGAGGGGGATAACGATTATGTACCAAGTATAACACCAAGAAGGGTAGAAAGGGCACCAAAATTGATTTGATAAACAAGGAACACATCAAATTTGACTGCTACATCATTTTAGGGAAGGTAACGAGACATTTCTCCATAAATGAGTGCACACTCGATACCATTTCGGTTGCAAGGCACTATTGTGAAGGAGTTGTGCTCAACTGGTCCGTATTTCTATTGAATGAACTATTTGAAGCTTGAGAAAATTTATATAGGAGAAGCACAAATTTTATTTTTGGATATTTTCTTATGAATTTCGCGATGTGGAAATGGTGCCCTCTAGGACTAAGGAACCTTGTGGAGATCACAGATGAGTAGCCACTGGTGCTAAGATACATACCATGGAAGATGTCCAGGGACCCAACAATAAAGAAATCAATGAGATGTGCTTTCAAGATTGGTACCAAAATATCCTAGCGATAGTAAGGGTGGCAGAGAGAATCCCCAAAGGATTGCTCGACAACTACTTGGACGATATCTGGTTTGGAGTAACCCATGGTGAAACTTATATTAAGCCATAGTGTGTCCATCCAGAGACATTCCAAATGAGGCTGCAAAGGTTCACATTATTAGAAGGGGCATTCCACACAGAGGTTGGATCATGGCCATGGGTTGCATGTGGGATTAAACATGGCCAATAAAAATACATTTTTGGGCACATGCAACTGCAACCATAGACAGGAGCCATGGTAGGGAGAAGCAGGAAGAGGGGGGTAGATGAGGATATACAACCAACGATCTATCAAATGGATCAATGTATGAGCTTCCTTAAGCATACAATCGTCGAATTCATGGATTAACTAGTTACAACTACCCAATCCAGTCTCTTTCAATGGTTTACTTTGTTTAATCCTATCATCATCACTCCCCTCGCTGTGGCAATACCCCCTCATGGCTCTCACTCTTAGACCAAGCCATCCATCTCCAAATCCAAGCTGCACAAAATCACCAAAGAATCAACTTCCAAGAAGAAAAATATAGTGCCTATAGTAACTGTAGTTGACCTCACTAGGGAGGGACTCTAATTAGCATCGACCACCTGAATCATTGAAGAACCCCCACCATCCACTTCAATAGTTTCACCCAGGTCGTGAGATCCCTCCCCCCATACCACTTCCACCTCCGTGACACTGTCAGACGTGATACCTCTAGGCACCTGAATAGCCATAGACGAAATGGAGGGTGACTCGGATATCCAATCAACTCAGTCCCTGAACAGGGGTGAAGGCCATATTGTTGTTCAGACCTCCCTATTATCTCTATTACTAGGAATAGGCCCACACCTAAGCAATGAGCCAATCACCTCACAACCACAATCAACTATGATCAAACAGTTTGAAACCAATTTTCATTTAAATTTTCACATTGTTCTAGAACCTGTCATTCTCCCTCCCACTCACTAGTTTATCGAGTGCACCCTGCCTAAAAATTCTCCCCAAGGCCACTCAGAACAATCTATTTCTAGTGGCCAAGATTTGCAAAGAAATTTTTTGGACCCATAAACAATGTAGCTAGAGAATCTTCAACATTGGTCCTCCGCACAGCTCTTTGGATTTATTCAATAGGTAGCTTCGAGAGCTAAGTAGATCCACAATGACCTGGTAGTTGAGCATGATCAGTAGAAGAAAAAATCATGGCTATCACGGTGGACTGAGATCAACTCTAACAAAAAAATCAATAGTTGCAAGTGCAGGTCAACGAGGTAACATCAAAGTTGAGGGCACTCTGGCCAATGATGGTTGATTTGGTAATTGACGGCCCTAAGTATTTTTTAGCAATCACTTTGATTGACTGTTGTGACCATATTCAGACAACATGTACACAACTTGTGGCCACCAACAAGGAACTAAGGAAGAGCTTAGACATGGCCAGAGCAGTACTTCCTGATCCAACTATAAGCTACATCACGGAAATCAAGCAAAAACTAAACAAAGTTGTTGCCCTAAAAGTTGCATTAACTGATGCCCTGGCAGATGGGTATTGTCTATTGGGACAAGTCAATGATTGGTCAGGCAACTTGGTCATCAATAACCAGCCAGTCTATCCACTCCGTCAACAACTCCAACAACACATTGCTAACAATAAGACCTGCAAGGACAAAGGCCAACTTAGACAGATTGATGTTGAGATCACCTCGCTTGAGGCCAGAATCCAACAAATTGAGGAGGAATCAACTGTGACAAAGAAGAAAATCTGAAACATGAGGCCTCTAGTCCGTAAAAAGGTCAAAGCACTACGAGAGGTATATGTGAGGTGGAAGAATAGTGGAACACACTAGAAAATTACCTGCCCGAGCATCCGAACTCCATATCAGTGGCCGAGTTTCTCCAACAAACAAAAATCATTACAAATGTCTGGTAGGTGTCATTAAAATATTATAACTACTTCCGCCAAGAAACAAATGTCGGAGTAACAGATTTGGGGCCTTCATTTGGGAAAGAAGGTAGAGGTATAGCATAAACATCAGTACCAACACAACAAGGGTTAGAAGTAGTAGAAATAGTAGGACCATAACAGCAAGTGGCATATGCATAAACACCACAATAGGAGGAATCAACACAACAACAACCAATGACGACAGAGACCCCGTTAGGAGAAGCTATAGAGCTGACAACACTGGAGATAGATTGAATCGGGGACAAGTCAAAGGACTGTGGTCGAGGCCTGTTGGGGCCTCGTTTTTAATTTTGAATGTTGGGGGAAAGAAAAGTCAAGAACAGGTGGCGGGGACAATGATCTAGCTTGCGGAGTTGACAGCCAAAGGAAAGGGACAAGAACGGGGAGTGAACGGGTAGTTGTAGCAAAGTGGCAGAAGAAGATAGAGGCAGCCAAGCAAGGAAACAACTGAGGGTAGAGTCAGCCGAATGGAGTTGGCAATGGGAATGAAAAATAAAGGATAAAAGTAAAGGGAAAGTAGAGGAGAGGGTTGGTGATGAATTGGGTGAGCCAAGGCAGGATCCAGGAAGCCAGACTGGTTGTAGAGGAGCAAGGATTTTGCTTGTCTCTGTTTATGTTCATTTCCATCAGTTATATTCTATGAAAGTATTTTATATGTATTTGATGAACAAGACTCGAGCCTTTTGTATTTGTCATGTACTCCTTTATATTCCAAGTAATGGAAGAATCAGTTTGGGTCCTATACTGTATTGTTGTGTTCTTTAACATTTTAAATGAATAATTAATCACTGGATATTTCTTATGATGATATGAATGGGATGACAGTCTTAGATAGTCCAACAAATTGAGTATGATGAGTTATTATTACATGTTCTTTACATTCTCTCAATACCCCTCCCAGCTCTATCTCACTTCAGTCACGACATGCCTCGGGTGAGACTCCTTGCCTTTGGGTAAGCTGAAAATGTCGGCATTGTACTAGGCTACATCGGAACCTTGTTGTCCCTCTGAGCTTGAACCCAATTTCCCTTCATTATTGTCATTTTCTTACCAACATATCCAAATATGTGTTATGGATATATCTTTGTGATCTATGGTTTGAGGAGAGAAGGAAAGGCTTTGCAGCTGAGTGTGTACAGGCTTGAGTCTGCAGCTGGGTGCGTAGGTCAAGCATTGTTTGTTGTACATGAATTATTATTATAAGAAAAAGTTCTTGTGGATGCAATCCAACATTGGGATGAACAACAATAATTTTCTTGTCTTCATGTGTACATTTTCTTTTTATCTATTGTATCATATTAGTTTATTAGAGTTGCATGTTATTACAACACAATGATGTCTATTAGTTTATATAGCATGTTAAGTGATTAAATGAACGTGAAGAAGTAAGAAAAAACAATAATACCACATATCCATGTATTTCAAGGATATAGAAACCTGGTTTTGCATCCTCCCATAGTCATTTTAGGTGATAATACAATCTTCTTGCATGTTGTTGCCGAAAGGGCCATGTTTGAGGGTTGTGTTGGTGTGCAGTATAGATCGAGCCTAGGTCAGCCCAAATCATAACCAAAAAATGGTTCTGTTGCCAAGTCAGGATTTGTTTGAGGGATATGTTTATGTGGCATCTGTCAAAGAAGGAAATTCAAGATTGGCTAGACTTGAAGGATTGAGAATTTGCAGATCAAGTGAACCGAAACTGTCATCTGAAGCCTGAAGCTTAGTTACAAAAATATATTTCCACAGATCAATACAAAACTTTCTTCGGATCATTTCCTATTCAAATGTACGAGTGGATATCAAGGTTGACTCAAAGAAAGACCTGTTTTAAAGGTCAAGAACCTACGACATGGACTCCTGAATCGGTACAACGACTCAAGTGCAATGATAATAGGATTTCAAACACTGTCGATTTCTGGATTGATAGCATCTTGGGAGGATTTATTACAGAGTTCACAGTAGACCAAACCATGTCCTGTAGTGAAGCAAAAGGATGATTCTTCAAAGGAATGCGATGTTAGAATTTGAAATCTTTGAAACTTTGGATAAGATGCTTCTATGTGAAAAAGGGTTTTTACGGATGCATCCAGATTGTTAGTTTACTTATATTTGGAAGAAGAGAGAGTAAAGTTGATTCATACATTATAGTAGCGCAAAGTGGAAAAAGATATAGAGTAGATACCAGAAAAAGAGCTCATGGAAAAGACCCAAAGACCTTTGTAGAGACTGAATATAGTCCTCTGTTGAGTGCATATGAAAGTGAAAGAGAAGATAGCCACCCTGATAAACCTCAAGTAACTGTACATTATTCAACCTTCTAGCCTAAGAGATCTTCGAAGCTAGAATCTAGTAAAAAAGCAAGGTCCTTTTTACTCTTCCCCTTCTCCCCAACGCCCCACCCCACCCCCCCCCCCCCCCCCTCATTCTACCCCTCCTACAACCCCATCCCCCTCCCCCTCCAAGAAGAAATATGGCTAATGATATTAAGTTGCCTGTTTTCAAAGGAACTGGATCAAAGGATCCATAACATTTTTGGTTTTTATGTGAAGTTGTTTGGATCATGAAGTAGACCAATGATGAAAATATAAAGAAAGTACAACTCATTACGACATTGCGAGATAGAGAATTGACATGGTATATGAAGTATTCAAGTAATTATATCAGACAATTTGAAGGTATTAAAGCATTGTTGATTAGAAATTTAAAAAGTTGAAGTCTGAGTCATAGTGCATCACCAGTTAAAAGAAATTAAACAGAAACCTATTGAGTCTGTTTGGGAATTTGATCAGTGATTTAAGGAATTGTTGGATCAAGTGAGCTTTGAAATAGCTCCGTAGAAACATCAAGAATGGTTATAATTGCGTTGTTACCACATATCAAACTATTATTGATGCAACAAAAGATAACAAGTCAAGCCAAATCTCTACAGGTTGCGATGAAGTTCGAAGCTTCGCCTATAGAAGATACTAATGCATGTATTCAACAAATTCAGAGTCAAATGGTGAACCTAACCAAGCAAACACAAGATATCATGAAAACAAAAGAAGTAAGAGAATAAGCATGGTGTACAATGTGTAGGTCAGAGGGCCATTCTAAAGAATAATGTCCTATCTTTAGGGATTGCATGGCTAGTGGGGCACTAAATCCCTTAAATGCAGGATCCAGCCTATGGTATGAGATATGTAAGACCATAGGCTAACATCTCTAAGAATATTGTTACCTATTACAAAAAATATGTGTAGACTCCAAGGAAGCTATATTTTAAACTCTGTAAATCAGTAGGACATGATGAGAATAATTGTTGAGCTTATGAACTATGATGGAGCATAGTGGTGACACTTATAGAATTCAAGCAGAAGAACATGGAAATGAAGGAATTGAACAACTCGGTGGTGGAGGAGGCTACCAAGGAAGAGGTTTAGGTCTTGGAGGTGGTCGAGGATGCGAACAAATCATTTTCTATAACTATGGCCAAGAAGGTCATTTTTCAAGAGATTATCAGAACCCTACAATGACATGTAAGTATTGTAAATCATTTGACCATAAAATTGTAGAATTCCTTGTACTTATGGTAAAGATGCAAGAAAAAAGGAATCAACAGCTGACACAGAATATTCAAATGATGACTACTAAAAGAAGGACCGATGAACCTCAAATTTGTATTGTCACTAGAAGTGGAGTTGCGACTAGAAGTGATAAAGCATATGAGAAGAAAGAATTTGAAAGTGCATGGGTTAGAAAAATTGTTGAGAAACCTCCTATTTAAGATATTCAGAAGGAAAAATAAGTATTTATGGAAGCAAAGCAAAGCTTTATGGATGAAGGAGCATCGACCTCTAGTGCACAACCAAAGAAGAGACCTAGTTGGGATATGTCATCAGCTTCGATGCAGAATCAATCCTCAACGCAAAATCAGGCCTCAACAGAGAATAAAACTTTGACATAGAACTGAGCTTCGACATAGGATCGAGCTCTGACACAAGAAAAAGATTCAACAATCGAGCAGGTATTTTAAAGTCTTTCCTGCAAACTTGTCTAAAACTATTAACAGATCAAAATGTTGTAGAAGGGCTTCAGGAGTTGATATATTCTTATGCATCCAAAGAATCACTACAAAGTGACATGCACATAGTCTATAATTTGCATCAACAAAGGAGAACTGGAAGAAAAATGAGGCTTAGTGCATAGATAGGAGAATATGAGATGGATCAAGTTATTCTAGATCTGGGATTTGATGCTATTGTTTTGACAAAGTAGACGTGGGAATTAATGGGTAAGTCAAAGCTATATTGGTCACTTATTCAGTTAAGGATGGAAAATCAACAAATGGTCTTTCCCTTAGGAATACTACCAAGTGTAACAGTGAATATTGAAGGAGTTCACACTACTTTTGACTTTGAAGTAATAGAGATCGTTGATGATAGTAACCCTTATCCTGCAGTTCTTGGACTTGGCTCGGCATTTGATAATATGGGCAGAATTAATCTAAAGAATAGGAAAATTATGTTTTAAGGAAGAAATATGAGAGTAATTGTTCCCTTGGATCCATCAGAAGGAGTAAGATATACAGAACCAGTCAAAGAAAAGTATTGCACAGCTGATATAGATAATATCTATCAAATGATAGCACAAGAACAATATTTTGTGAACCTCACTGTAGAAGGCAAGTTTAGTTGGGAGCATGATAGTTCTTGTACCTCAAACTTAGAAGAGGAATTGGAGAACTGGCAGAATAGGTTGCATGAAGTATGTACAAGACGTTGTGCAAGAATCACCAAATCAGTTCGTTGTATAGCATTCAAGGTATGTAATATGCCTTCTTATTATGGCTTAAGTAATATAAATACTTTTATTAATGATTATGAAGAACAAGTCTAGAAAATAAAAGGGTGTTAGCCTTGGATATAGCCCTGAAATCTACCCCTGCTAGATGGTGGGGTGCACACAAGAAGAATATAGGATATTGGTAGGAATGTCGAAGGTTGATGTGTATAAGATTTGGTTAGATAAATACAGACATGGAAATAAAATATGATGGTGAAACTAATCCTAGAAAACATATCCATCTATGCACTATAGCATGGAAGGAGATTACACAACAAGAATGGGTACATGGATTCATTCACAAATTAGAAACAATCCCTAAGAAATGGTACTTAGAAATAGAGCTTCACATGGTATAGTAAACTGGAAATACATGGTTGATGGCTTCAAATAAACATTAATATTTGAGGATGATTACCCATATATAGATTTGTCCCTTAAGACAATTAACAAGAATATATTTGAGAATGTCACTCCACTGACATGGTAGCAACCTGATTGGGTTGCATAGACAGAAAATGAACTAGAATGCTATAACCCTATTGCAAAAGAAGAAAAAGATCCTCACAACATCGACATAACACAATCTGAAGGATGTCGCGAAGTAAATGCACTTGAATTAGAGACACTAGATATAACAAAACCATTGAAGACCAAGAAGGTGAACATAGGATTAGAAAAGGAACCTAAGTTTGCAACAATAGGAGACTATTGAGATGAAGAGATAGTCAGTAAAGTTACAGAGTTACTTCATGAATACCAAGAATTATTTCCCACTAAGTTTTAAAAAATGAAGAGTATAATAGGATATCTAGCGGTCATGAAGATTCCCCTTAAGCCTGATGTGAAACTAGTCAAGAAAAGACCTTATAGGATGAATCCAAAGTATAAGGAGAAAGTAAAGATAGAGCTTGATAAGATGACAAAAACAAGACTTATTGAACCAATAGAAGAATCAGAAAGGGTAAGTCCTATGGTTGTGCAAGAAAAGAAGACTCAAGGAGAAATCAAGATTTGTGTTGATTTGAGAAAGTTAAATGATGCATGTTTACATGATGCCTTCCCTACCCCTTTCACAGATGAAGTGCTAGACAATGTAGGTGTTAGGCTTCTATAATATAAGTGATTATCCCAATACTATTGTCATTGTAGCCCTTATTGTTATTTTTGTGCCCCTATTGTCCTCATATTTTTATTATTGTGCCCCATAGAAGCCCACTATTGTTATTTTTGTGCCCTTATATTATTATTGTTGGGTCGACTTTGATTATATTGTGACCCCTTAGACTCCTATATATAGAAAGGAGGTTTTTGTCATTTGTATCATACAATAATTGTTCATTTGTGTAATGTAAAGGAGGTTTCCCCCTCAAAGAGGCTTATTTCTAAGTCGTTGATCTATATTTTCTATCTTTTTGTGAGCTGGTTTCATAACATTTGGTACCAGAGGTTTGGATTCTAGGGTTTTTCTGTTCCAAAACAAGTCATCATGGAATTTTTTCTATAACATTTTTTATGCAATGTTTCAGAAGCTAAAACAAAAACCCATTTGAGCCGAAATATCAATTATCCTCGGTTCCAAATTTCAAATCCTGTCCCGCTTTATGTTCAGAGATATGATCCAAGGAAGTTAGGGTTTTTCCAGGATCCCGAATTACATCCCAAACAAGTGACCTTGGGAAAATCTTCATAACGTTCACTCTGAGTATCAAATTGAAATTTTGTAAGAATTTACAGAAATAGAATAGATTTTAGTTTTCTGTGCATCATTTTTAGGTCCGAAGGTTGAAACAGGGAAACGTGGAAGTTTGTACAAGTTTGATCTACTGAAAAAGTGTATAATCAGGTCATCTTAGGAGATTGGGCATAACGATTTCTTGGGGAATCCAATTTCAATCGGACTTGTGGCATTGGAAAGAGGACTTAGAGGGCTACCACAATGCGTAATTTAATACCTTGGAGATCCAAAATTTCAAAGACACATCAAATACAATATCAAGCTCCTACAAAGTGAAAAAATATGTGTAGTTTTGTTTTTAAATTTTGCATAATTTTGGTTTGAAAAATTAGTTTGAAGGAATTCAAAGGGCATAGTGAAGCATAATTATCATTAATTGACGCCCCAAAGAAAGAAAATGGAAACACCTAGTAAGAAACCTGAAATATCTAGCATGACTCATCAAGAAGAGGAAGAAATGCAACATGATATATCAAAATTACGAGACCAAGTGCAACAAAATTCACTCTCATAAAAAGTAACAAAAGCTAATATGGATAGTTTAAAGAAAGACATGGAAGCTAAGATGGATGGTTTAAAAAAAGGCATGGAAGCTAATATGGATGGTTTAAAGAAAGGCGTAGAAGCTAAGATGAATGACGTGGAAGATAAGATGGATGGCGTGGAAGCTGAGATGGATGGTTTAAAAAAAGGCGTGGAAGCTAAGATGGATGGTTTAGAAGACAAACTTAAAGGCAACATGGAAGATTTGAAGACAGATCTGACAAAGTTTCTATAATAAATACTTACTAATGGAGAAAGGGTAGTAAAGGAAATTCATGATGAGAAAAAAATAAATGTTAATCATGATTTCATAGACTCTAGCATTGGATCGAAGATCCACCATGTTCCAAAGATCAATATGAGAAAGTTTTATGGAAAGGATACAATAACATGGATACTACAGATGGAGCAATATTTCGATATCCATTATGTGAAAAACACACAAAAGGTATGCATTGCAACTTTATATTTGGAACCAAATCAGTTTGTATAGTATCGATGGCTTTGATTTCATAACAAAATTGTCACTTGGGAAATTTTTACGGATGAAATGATATCACATTATGAGGATACAAAAAGAAACACTTTTTTTAGCCAATTAATAAATCTCAAACAAAAGGGTTCAATGATGGAGCACATTGAGGACTTCCAAAAATTGAATATAAGGGTAAAATATATTCTAGAGGAGAATAGGATTGATGTGTTCATAGGGACTTTAAAGGATAACATCCAACATGAGGTTTGCCTTTGGGAACCTGATTCATTGGAGAAAGCATTCAGGTTGGCAAGAAAAATGGAAAACAAAATTATGGCAACAAGGAAGCGTGCCACTCACAATTATAAATATGGAAGTGTTGTTGCCCCTAGCCTTCCACAACCTACAAGGTTGACACCACAAAAATTGGAAGAAAAAAGAGAAAAAATTTCTTTGTTATAATTGTGATAGAAAATACACTAAAGGTCATAAGTGTGCTAAGAAGAAATTATTTTACATAGATTGTGAAGAGGAGGAAGAAAATGAACAAGAAACATCAAAATAAGAGGATATACACCAGGAAAAAACCCTAGAGAAAGAAGAAATGAATCCGACCATATCTTGTAATGCATTGGCCAGAATTACCACTCTTCAAACTATCAAGATAGAAGGACATATCAATAAGAAAAAGTAATAGTGTTGATTGATTCGGGAAGTACCCATAATTTTATTCATTGTAATATAGCCAAGGAATTGAATTGCTTCATATATTTATCATCAGAGTGTCAAGTGATGGTTACAAGTGGAGGAACCATAAATTTGTCTAGAAAGTGCCATAATATCAAGTTATCCATGGGAGAATATGTATTGGATATTCCAATGCTTTCCATTCCAATGGGTGGTGCTGATGTTGTACTAGGAGTCGAATGGATACAATCCTTGGGTACAATATCTTTTAATTTTCAAGATATTTTCATGAAATTTACTTCATAATGAAAGGAAGTTGAATTAATGGGTATTGGAGAGAAATCGGGAAAGATAATCATCTCTAGCGGAATGACAAAGCTTCTATAAAAGGAACAACGAGGTGTAATTGCACAATTATGTTCGCTAGAGGTTTCCACATCGAAATCATCTATTTCTCCATATCTCCAAAAATTCTTGGACAACCATTCCAAGGCATTTGAGACTCCGAAAGGCCTCCCACCTATTTGTGATCATGATCATGCTATTCATTTGATTCCATGAAGTGTTCCTCCAAACATCAAGAGTTATAGATATCCCTATGCCCAAAAGAGTGAAATTGAATGTATGGTTGCATAAATGCTAGAGACTGGTATAATTAAACCTAGTCAAAGTTCTTTCTCTACTCCAGTAGTATTGGTTCACAAGAAGGATGGATCATGGTGCATGTGTCTGGATTATAGGTAGCTCAAAAAGCTCACTATTAAAGATAAATTTCCCATTCCTATCATTGATGAATTATTGGATCAATTTCATGGATCAATTTACTTCACCAAGTTGGATCTTCGTTTAGGATATCATCAAATCAGAATGAAGACTGAGGACATTTTGAAAACAACATTTAGAACTCATGAGGTCATTACGAATTTTTGGTCATGCCTTTTGGCCCTCCCCAATGCACCTTCTACATTTCAAGGTTTGATGAATTCCATTTTTCAAACCCTTCCTTAGAAAATTTGTGTTAGTATTTTTTGATGATATACTAATCTATAGCAAGTCTTGGAAGGATCATGTTCAACATGTTAACAGGCTGCTCAAACTATTGGAGGAGAAACAATTATATGCAACAAGCTCCAAATGTTTCTTTGGAGTACACGAGGTGGAATATCTAGGTCATATTGTATCCCATGAAGGTGTTAAGGTAGACCCTAGAAAAATTAAAAGAATTAAGGAATGGCATAAAGAATCTGCGAGGATTTCTCAAGTTGACATGGTATTGTCACAAGTTTGTTAAGAATTATGGGAGAATAGCAGCACCTCTAACATTATTATTGATGAAAGATGCATTTTCATGGACTCTAGAAGCAACGAAGGCCTTTGAACATCTTAAAGAGGCAATGTGCCAAGAACCACTCTTAGCTACTCTGAACTTCACAAAAAAATTTATTGTGGAATTTGATGCCTTAGGAAATGGAATTGGTGTTGTTTTAATTCAAGAAGAAAGACCCGTTGCTTTTGAAATTCATCCAATCAAATGAAAGTGTTTACACAAAGCTATTTATGAGAAGAAAATGTTGGCAATACTACATGAACTTAAGAATTGGTGACACTACCTAATGGGAAGACACTTCAAGGTAAAAATGGATCATGATAGTCTTAAATACTTTTTAGAACAAAGATTATCTTCAGAAGAGCATAAAAAATGGGTCACAAAGATGTTGGGTTATGAATTTTAAATCATCTACAAAAAGGGGAAGCAAACTATTGTGGCAAATGCACTCTCAAGAAAGGATGAGGATGTGGAAGCATTTCTTTGGACCACTTCTATTATCCCACCCATTTCTATTATCCAACCAGATTGGATAAATGAAGCAAGGGATGAATGGAACAATGATGAAAAAGTGTGGGCACTCATTCAAAAGTTACAACAAGATCCCAGTACATCTAATACATTTAGCTGGAAAAATGATTCGTTATGGTACAAAGATCACTTAGACCTATGTAAGAATTCCCAACTCAAACAAAATATTCTTATGGAATTTCACACCTCTCCCTTAGGAGGGCACTCAATATTTCTAAAAAATTACCACGTGGTTAAGAAGGAATTTTTTTGGGATGACCTTAAATCGGATATTCAAAAGTTTGTGGAAGAATGTTTGGTTTTCCAACAAAATAAAGTTGAAATGATTAAGACCCCAAGTCTATTACAACCTTTATCCATTCCAAGCCAATGTTGGGAGGAGGTTTCAATGGATTTTATCATAGGTTTACCCAAGTTGGAAGGAAAAAGTGTTATCATGGTGGTAATTGATAGACTTACCAAGTATGCACACTTTTGTGCATTATCTCATCCATTTAAAGTGAGTATAGTTTCTACTACATTTATGGAAACAATTCAAAAGCTACATGGAAACCCAAAGATTATTGTAAGCAACAGAAATCCCATTGTCACTAGAAAATTTTAGACATAATTGTTTTCTTGTCCTTGTACTCAGTTAGCTCATAGCTCATCTTATCATCCTCAATCTAATGGGAAAAATGAGATAGTAAACAAATTTTTGGAAGGATATCTTCATTGTTTTGTATCTGATAAACAGAAATAATGGGTCAAATGGTTGCCTCTGGCTGAATGGTGGTATAACGCTTCCTTCCATTTTGAAGCAAAAATGACCCCATTTATGGCACTTTATGGATATCATCCACCGTCCATCACATCATACTTAAGAGAAAATGCTAAGGTTCAAGCATTGGAAGATCACATAAAGCATCAACAACAATTTCCCCAACTCTTAAAGGATAACCTCACTTTGGCACAGAATAGAATGAAACAACGAGCATATCAACATTGCAGCAAAAGAAGTTTTGATGTAGGTGATTATGTATTCCTATGGCTACAACCATATAAACAAATGCCCCTCAAGCAAGCTAAGAAGGATAATAAATTAGCACCAAAGTATTATGGTTTGTACAAGGTGTTGCAAAATATAGGTACTATGACATGCAAATTGGAGCTTTCTGCAGCTTCCCGAGTGCACCCAGTTTTCCATGTTTCATGCTTAAAGAAGGTTATAGGTGACAAGCTCCCAATTCAAACAATATTATTAGAACTTGATGAGGAAGGAAAAATCATATTGGAACCTAATGCATTCACAGAAATAAGAAATCAACAGCTACGAAATCGATCAATTTCAGAGTATCTCATCAAGTGGAAGAACTTACCCGTTGAATATTCCACATGGGAGGATGAGAATTTTATACAAAAGCATCCAAAACTACTCAAGCATTGAGGACAACATTTTTACGAAGAGGGGCATGTTAGGTCTCTATAATACTAGTGATTCTCTCATTACTATTGTCATTATAGCCCTTATTATTATTGTTGTGCCCCTATTGTCCCCATATTATTATTATTGTGCCCCATAGAAGCCCACTATTGTTATTTTTTGCCCTTATATTATTACTGTTAGGTTGACTTTGATTATATTGTGACCCCTTAAACTTATATATATAGAAAGGAGGCTTTTTCATTTGTATCATCCAAGAATTGTTCTTTTGTGTAATGTAAAGGATGTTGCCCCCTCGAAGAGGTTGATTTCTAAGTCGTTGATCTATATTTTCTATCTTTTTGTGACCTGGTTTCATAACATTAGGAGATCAGGAAGCTTACTCATCTACATATGGATTTTTAGGTTATGATCAGATTAGGATTGCACCTGAAGATTGGTATAAGACCACATTTTCTATAGAATGGAGCTCATATCAATACACATTAATTCCTTTTGGATTAAAGAATGCCCCTGCTATAATTTCTAGAGTGGTGGTTGCAGCTTTTAAAGAATACATCCATAAGTTTTTAGAAGTGTACTTTGATGATTGGATAGTATTTGGGTTTCTAAGAAAACATATTGGAAGCTTAAGACTTATGTTTGATACATGTAGACAATATCATATCTCTTTGAACTTAAAGAAGTGCATATTTTGTGTACCTTTTGGCATATTGTTGGGATGCATTATTTGTAAGAAAGGGCTAATGGTGGACCTTGCTAAGATTGCTATCACTATGTATTTTCCTCCACCTAAGACAGTAAGACAACTTCGTACTACATTGGGACATATTTGGTGTTACAAGAAATTCATCAAGGGGTATGAGAAGATCATTGCGCCTATGGAGAAATTGCTAAAGAAGGATGTAACTTTTCAATGGAATGAAGAATGTTAGAAGAGCCTTGACATATTGAAAGAAAAAATGGTAGCTACGCCTATATTAGTGTTCCTTGATTGGAATAAGGAATTTCATGTCCATGTGGATGCCTCTTTTATAGCTTTGGGAGTAGTATTGGCACAATATAGTACAAGAGAAATTGATCATCCTATAGCATTTGCAAGTAGAAAGTTATCTAAGGTAGAAAATAATTATACCACTACAAAAAGGGAAGGACTAGCTATGGTGCATACTTTGCAGAAGTTTCGGGATCACACTTTAAAATGTTTACAGATCATTCTGCAATGAAGTATTTGGTTAATAAGCATGTCTTAGGAGGAAATATTTGCAGATGGTTTCCGTTATTCCAGGAATATGAATTTGAAATCATTGTTAATCTAGGAAGACTGAATGCAAGACTTGACCATCTATCAAGATTGGAAACAGGGGAAGAACCAACCAGCATAGAGGATAATCTCCTTGATGCACATTTATTTGCAATTAGAGTTGCAGATGACCATTCTGCAAATATCATTCAGTTTTTTACCACAGAGATGGCTCCTTCAGAGTATACTATGTAGCAAAAGAAGGAATTAGTGGTTAAGGAAATTGGATTTTCATTAACAGAGGGACAATTATATAATATGCGACCTGATGAGATACTATGTAGATATGTTCCTGAACATGAAAGATAGATGATTCTAGTAGAAGCTCGTGGTGGCACAGCTGGTGGACACTATTCAAGAAAAGATATTGTGCAGAAGATTTTGAGAGAAGGATTGTGATGGCCTACATTACATAAGGATGCAAAGGAATACTACCAAGCATGTGATGTGTGTCAAAGGACAAGAAAGCCTTCATGAAGAGATGAAATTCCATTGGTATGACAAGTTACATAGTAGGCTTTTGATAAGTGGGTTATTGATTTTTTTGAACCCATCAACCCACCTGGAAAAAGGATTGGTGTGAGTTATATAATCACATCAACTGACTATTTGATAATATGGGCTGAACTACAACCAATAAGGGACTGTAGTGCAAATATTGTTGTGAATTTTATTTTTGAATATATATTGTCTAGATTTCAATGTCCAGAGATTTTTCTAAGTGACTAAGGTTCACACTTCCTAAATAAAACTATTGAAGCATTAACTGAGGAATTCCAAGTCTATCATCAGAAGAGTACCCCTTATAATCCTTAGGCCAATGGAATAATGGAAGCATTTAAAAACACTTTTGAGAATCCACTTACTAAGGTATGCAATGTGTATAGATATGACTGGGATCTTAGAATTCCAATAGTTTTATGGGATTATAGGATCACATGTAAGAATTTGACATGTTAGACACCCTCCAAATTAATTTATGGGCAATAATTTGTGATGCCCATGGAATACATCGTCCCTAGCTTGAGGATTGTAGATTTTAGAGATATGGCAGACCTTGATATAATGAAGGAAATAATGGCACAGTTCATTACTTCGGAGGAAGATAGATTCATAGTAGGATTCATTAGCAGGTACAAAAATCAAGATAAAAGGCTTGGCATGATAGGCATATTAAGAAAAAGAAGCTTCAGGTAGGACACCTTGTTCTCTTATATGACAGTAAGTTCGTGAAATTTCCAGGGAAATTCAAGATGCATTGGTTAGGCCCATATATTCTTAAGCATATTACTGATGAAGGCGCAGTTCAATTAGTTAAGTTAAATGGAGAATTGATTTAGGGAAGAGTAAATGGTAGCAGGTTGAAGCTATATAGGGACAACCCTATCCCTAAAACTTCACTATAAGAAATAAATGACAAAATTCTTAGTGCCACATGCAGTTGAAAGTGGGCACTAGAATATAAACTACGCTGCACAGAGCTTCGACGTAGGGAGTTACTTCACTATAGTATGGATTATGTTGAAGTACATAGGAGCTGCAACATAAGAAGGGTTGTTCACTATAATATGGGATGCGTTGAAGTTCACCGGAAAAATATGACAATTAAAAGGGAAAAATTAACGGAAAGTTGAATTTATGAGGACAGATTGACAAGATCTAAGGATAGATATGCAATTAATGAATGCAATCTGAACATAATATAGATAAAATCTAAGATAATGATGGGCTTAGAAACTTGAAATCATTATAAAAATCTGCCTCCCACCGAGATCTAACACTTTGTTGAATTAAGAATTTGAGTCTTGAGAGTGCGAAGAAATTGTAGAAGGTTTAGTTGTCGTTTGTTTTTTGAGCATTGTTGGAAAGAAATTATGTGTAATATTCATGAGAAAGGTTTATCTAGAATCATGGAAGCTACTGGTAAGCCCAAAACATCATTGAGATGCCCACAGTAGCATCACTTGCAGTAACATCAATTGCAACAACATCAGTACAAAAACAACGTAGATCGTCGAGGAATAAACCAACACAGGAATAAAGAACAAATAAAAAAGAAAAAAGAGGACAATAAAACTATCGAAACTCAACAAAAACTTGAGTAAGTCAAAGAAAATAAGGAAGAAGTGGAGGAGGTGCAGATGGAAACAGGTGGCAAAGCATTTCCTTTGCCTCTACCACCATACATTCCACCGAGGAAACTGAATGCTAAACCAGCCAAAGACTTGAAGGATTCAAATTTCAGCACCTTCACACACGTACTACCAAATAAAATGCCATTTACTGGGGAATTACTTGGAAAAATATAGTAGTTGAAGTTCTTAGACTACGAGTTCAACGATAAAAATAAATACTCACAGTTCACACTAAACCGATACCTAAAGCAAGTAAACTACCCAGAGAGTAGTGTGACGAGGCTAGAGACACAACAGTGGGAAAATGGATTGGCACATTCAAGAGTAATGAATATATTAAATGTGCCACACTTCGGCAGAAGTCCACAGAGCACAAATTGTGTGTGACAATTGCTTGTGCTGGTGCATGAAGGATGGCTATGGATGGGGAAGAGGATCCCCATAGACCCATGTTGATCTAAAGGATCATGATACTACCATACCGAGGGTGGAAACTGGAGGAAGAGTTTGTTGGAAAGGATCAGGACTACACCATAGCTGAAAGTATGAAGAAAAAGTTTGGATTGACAAAAGGGAAGCACAGGTATGACATCAATTCAATCAGTGACCAAGGGGTTCACTTTGTAGCACACATCTTGGATGGGAATATTATGAGAAAGTGTTGGGCTAATGAATTCCTTAGCTCATTTATTTGATTAGTTACACAATGTGCCAACGAGGATTAGTACAACTGGGTCGATTACCTGTGTAAGGAATTTCTAGATGATTGCCATGAAGTCCAGGAGAAAGGTACCACATTTCATTATGCGTGGTTAATTTTGATTAATTAATGTTAGCATGGAGAGAGTCAGAGGATTCATAGTTCCCCCCAGTAGCATTAGATGTATGTGAAGTTGCGTAGTATGCCTCACTATGGTTTACCACCCAACCATCATAAGCAATGGAGAATAGGACGTTCTTCGTATTATATCATATGGATTTTCATATATTAGTGAACCAACACCCTCGCATGTCACTGAGCCTATACAAACAATATAGCATTGTTGTGAAGTTCAAGGTTGATTTTCATAGAGTGTATATATAGGCTCACGGGGATACAAGCAAGAAAAGGCATCCCCTTCCATATTTGGTTGCAGAGGATGATATCTTAGAACAAGCACAATAGTGGCCTACAGAATGGATGAATGCATTGGAAACACGAGCAGAAGGCAATGCAACATAGGAGGATACAATGCAGCATGACGATGAAAGTGGAAAAGATAAAGACAAGGATGAGTAGGAATTAGAAGAAGAGGAGATACGTGACAAGGGTCACCAATATCCTCTAGAAGAGCAGAACATAGAATCAAAAAAGATAAAGACAGACCCTATTGTTGTAGAAGAAAGGAAGGGAGAGGGCGAAGTTGCCTCAAAGAGAAAGAAGAAGCAGAAGGCCGATAAGACAAAGGGTGTCACGCCAATGTTCCTTATTTAACGGGACATAGATAAAATCAGGGACATGATACATGAAGCAACAAAAGAATATTTGATCAGGCTCACTTACGACCAGTGTCAAAGAGTGGATCACAGAATTGAAGATATTGGTGTAGACGGTCAGACAACCAGTGCAGATAGAGGAAAGGGTTAGAGTAGAAAGGTAGATAGAACCTACACCCTCAGTGAGGTTAGCACAGATACGTATAGGATCCCTACAGTTTGAATCCCCCTTACAACAACAGCATGCTAAGGAATTGAAGCATGTCAATATGAACATCATAGCAGTGTCATTGGAAATTTTACACAAGCTGCACTTGGAAACTATAGAAGAGTTGAGGCTACACGAACAACACAACTCATAGCTAAATATTCAAGTACAAAAAGAGTGAGTTGTGCTTTGGGCAGAAGCTCGGGCAGGTGATCCAATAAAGGGATCAAGTAACACAACAACACCATATGATCAAGGAGGCAGTGGAAGCAATGTGCAGATAAATTTCAGACCTTGATATCTGAGAAGAAGAGCTAGTGGAGGACAAGGTCACAAAGCTCAACCATGCAGTGAAATGTTATAAGGATAAAATTGTCGCAGTGCAATTCAAATATGAAATTCAGATTAGTGAGCTACAAATGAATCTACAACCAACCACGCCATAGGGTGTAAGAGATCAAAGGGAGACCCACCTAAAGGCTGAAATGGCCGACATCTCCGCAGTAGTGGTAGACTGTGGAAAATTTTTAGATGAGAGTTTATAGATTTAGACTTCGCTGCAGAAAGATCCAAATGTACAAAAATTGTAGGAAGATATTCAACAGAGGCAACAACAGTTGAACAAGATTCAAGAAACTGCGAATACCTTACCAATCTCGTAGAAACTCGCCAAGATCAATGAGGGAAACACCCTCCAAGAAAAGATAGAAGACATGAAGAAGGAAGAGCAGGTTTTGGTGGAGAGAACTCAACCATGGCAGGATGAGGCTCTTCAACTATCCCGTACAGTAGATGAGAAGCTTCAAGAGATTCAACAGAGGGAGATAGTGATGATGCAAAAAGCTACAAAACATATCACATAAGCACTATTAGAGGAGGTGTGTAGCGAAGAAAAGAAAGTCGCAGAAGTTTTGCAGCAATGCATACAACAACATTGTAGAAAAAATCAGACGCAAACCAACTGAGTGACTCAATATGAGTCACATGTGAGTGTTGGGGGCTTGTTGGATGCAATCCAACTTGGCATAGTTTTTAGTGAAGGCTCTGCATTTTGCGGAGCAGAGTGTGCAGTGAATAATGTAGCAGAGTGCGAAATGGATTGCATAGCAAAGTAGTTTTTCATATAACACATGGTGTAAGGGCTTCAAGATAGGTAAAGCCCCTTCCTTTGTAATTTTGTAAAAGATCAATGGTTTTCAAGCCATAGGTCCTTGTATTAGGGATTTTCATGGTATATGGACCATGGTATTGTAATGATGTACCCTCGATGTAATAGTATATATAGGGTCAAATAATAAATAATAGAGGTATCGAATTGATCCAGATCCACGTTATGGTTGTATCTTTGTGATCTATGGATTGGGAAGAGAAGGTAAGGCTCTGCAGGTGAGTGTGCAAAGGCCTGAGTCTGAAGATGAGTGCGTAGGTCAAGAACTATTTGCTGTACAAGAATTATTATTATTATAAGCAACAGCTCTTGTGGACGTAGTCCTACATTGGGATGAGCCATGGTAAAATTGGCGTCCTCATGTGTATATTTTACTTTTTATCTTTTGTAGCGTAGTAGTTAAAACATGCAACACAATGATGTCTATGAGTTTATATGACATTTTAAGTGATTAAATGAATGAGACAAAGTAATTTATGCATGTTAAAAGTAAGAAAAAATAATAATCCCACAACTCCATGCCCTTTAAGCAGTTTTGCATCATCCCATAGTCACCTCAGGTGAGACTATGATCTGCTTGCAAGTCGTTAATGAAAAGGCCAGTGATTGAGGGTTTTGGTCGTGTGCAGTATAGATCAAACCTGGGTCATCCCATATCATAACCAACATGATCATTAATTTCGTCCATCTATTGACACAAAATTTAGCCTCATGGGTGACAATTTTTTAAGCTTGATCTGATAATTTTGGAGCAACCTTTTGGAGAAATCTTGAAGCTTTTTGGAGTATGCTTTGGACCGGAATTTGAAGTGATTTATTGAAGAGTCCTTGAAGCAATATTTGAAGAGTTTTTGGAGAAGACCTTGGAAAATATTTGATCAGCCTTTTGAAGTGAATTTCAAGTAAGCTTGAATCCATATTTGGAAGCCAAGGCTTGGAGCATCCTTTTGAGACACTTTGAAGGAACCATTTCGGAACTATTTCGGTAAATTTTTTAAGTATATTTGAATTATTTATAAAGGTTGGAGCCTAAGAGGACTGATGTCCTCATATAAACTAGGTTGTTACCTAGATTTACTTAAGAGGATTGGTGTCCTCAATCAAGGTTTGTGCCTTGAAGAATTGAAGAAATTGTAAAGGCTAGAGCCTGTATTACTAAAAGAGGATTGGTGTCCTCGTCATTGTTATTTGAACAATAATTTTATAAGATATTTTTTATTTTTTATTTTGTTTTATGACATAACTTGTGATTCTTAATTAGCATAACATAACAATTGTAAAGAAATACCGATTCACTCCCTTGCTTAGTATTTCCAACCATCTAAAATATTGATGAGCTATTAAATCAGCTTCATGTAGTGGCTTATTTCACAAATATTGATCTTAAATTAGGATACCACTATATTAGATTAAGAAAAGAATACATTCCCATAAAAACTTTTAGAACACTTGAAGGGCACTGTGAGTTCTTGGTCATCCCTTTAGGTTTGACTAATCTACCTACTTTTAAAAACATTATAAACACAAATTTCTGACCCCACTTATAAAATTTATGTTGGTTTCTTTGATGATAGTTTCATATATAGAAAATAATGGGAACACCACACTAAACATATGGATAAAGTTCAATAAATTCTTGAGAATGATCAATTGTGTGCAAACGGATCCAAATGTTCTTTTGTGAAACAATAAGAAGAGTATTTGGGTCATATTGTTTCAAAGAAAGGAGTTAAGGTGGACCCTCAAAAGATCCAAGCTCTTAAAAAATGGCCTATTCTTATGAACATCAAGAATCTTAGAGGATTTTTGGGCTTGCAATATATTATTAGAAATTTCCTAAGAATTATGTACACATTGAAAACCCACTCACATCTCTCTTAAAGAAATATTCATTTGTATGGAAGGATTAGAATTTTTTGACATTATCTCCCTTAAATGATTTTATTTATTCTACACCAACATTGGATTTTTTTTTTTGGTAAAACATTTATAGTATAGTGTAATGCATCAAGATAAGGAATTGGTGTAGTATTAACATAAGAAGGGAGACCATTGCATTTGAAAGAGAAAAATTTAAAGAAAATATTTGGTAATATCTAAATATGAAATAAATTAAAGCAATTTTACATGTAATAAAATAATGGAAAACATATTTCACAAGGAGGCACTTTAAAGTCGAGATAGACCATGATAGGATAAAGTCACTTATTGGAGAAGAAATTGTCATTGAAAGAACAACAAAAAATGGGTAGCAGAAATACAAGGGTTTGATTTTGAAATAATTTACAAAAATATGAAGGACAATGTAGTAGTAGATTCTCTTTGTAGAATATCAGAATCCTCAAGTCTATATATTATTATGTATACTATTCCTATGATGTTATAAGATGCTTGTCATGAATGGAAAAATGACAATACTACTAAACAAAATGCATGTATAAAGGAAGGGATGAAGTCTATAGAACATTGGGAATGGAAGGGAGATATACATTGGTACAAGGGTAAAATATGTTTTATGCCCTTAATCAAAGTTGAAGCAAAAAATATTAAGTGATTCCCTTGGCTCTCAATTGGAAAAACATATATTATTCCTTAAAACATATCAAAGGATCAAAATGTATTCTTTTGGAAAGGAATGAAGAAAGATATTCAGAAATTTGGAAGGGAATGTCAGGTTTTCCAAAGAAATAAGGGAGAGATAATAAAACATTTAGGGTTAATTCAACCATTACACATACCTAAACAAATATGAGAAGCGATATCATAGGACCTCATTACAAGGTTACCAAATTCTGAAGGTAAAGATCCCATTTTTGTGGTCATTGATAGACTCACAATATATGCACATAGTTGTGAAATTTAAAGTACATATAAAAAAATTCAAGTGTAAAAAGTGTTCATGAAGGAAATTGATATACTTCATGGTTTTCCTAACATAATAGTAAGTGACAGAGATCCAAAATTCACAGGAAAATTTTGGAAATAATTATGGTAGATGAGTGGAACAATAGTAACTATGAGGTCAACATATCTTCCACAAAAAGATGGTCAAACAGAAATAGTTAACAAATGTTCAAAGGATTATCTATGTTGTTATTCATAAGACAAGGGATCTCAATAGATGAGGTGGATTCCTCTCGTAGAATGTTTGTATAGTACTACCTATCACACATATACTAAACTATCCTCATTTTGAGGCTCTTTATGGACATCCAACTCCTATTATCTCTTAATTTTTGCATGATAAGTCCAAAATATAGGAAATAGAGTCACATGTGGAGAATACTAAAGAAGCTTTGAAAATTCTTGAGGAAAACCTTCAAATGGTGCTAAAGAGGATGAAGTAGCGAGTAGATCAACATTGAAGTGAAAGACTATTTGAGAAGGGTGATTGGGTATTTTTGATACTATAACTTTATAATCAATCCACACTCAAACAAAACAAGAATAAGAATTGAGCTCCATAATTTTATGGACCCTATAGGAATTATTTGCAAGATTGGAAAAATGTCATATGAGTTCGATTTTCACTCTTCTCCCATTCATAAGGTTTTTCATCTATCTTACCTAAAAAAGTCTTATGGACAAACTATGCCATTGTGAAGAAAACTCCCATTATTTTTTTGAAGGCTAAGTGGTGGGACTACCCCCTTGGTTTCGTATCGGTGACGTCACACATGGAATTCCTTAATAATGCACCCATTCACCAACTGTTTATACCCCAGGGACGCCAAACATCCATAATTATATGAAGGGAAGTTGACTCTCGAGATCAACATTCTCTATCCCTTTAGAAAAGAGGCATTGAGTATCTAATTAAGTGGAAGAATATCCCTCTAGAAGAAGCTACATGAGAAAATGAGCAATTCGTAAAAAACACCTTCAATTACCAACTTTGAGGGATTTATTTTTTAAGAAGAAGGCTGTGTTAGTTCCGAAAGCCCTATATTGAAACCCTAATAAGAATTTATTATTATTTTATTTGTTATATTAATTGGTCAAATAAATAAAATCTTTCAATGTACTCTTTCATTATAATAGTACTATTTATCTCTTATATATAACCAGTAGAACTAATATTAAGATCAACCTATTTTATTTTTTAATTGTGAAAAAACATTTCCCCTCAAAATAGATTATATTTATTTAATTTTTTATAGTTTCAAAATACTTAACTCATAACACTATTAAATAATCTCAAATTAAAAACTTATAAAATAAATCGCATAACATAATTATCATCTCTGCGATTTACACTCAAGAATCAAAATTTAAAATAAAAAACTATAAATAACTTAAAACAAAAATGTTATAAATATTAAAATTATATACATAAAAGAAAGTACTTACTTTTAAAAGTAAAATAACTATGAAAGCGATTGAAATAGTGATATAATGAGATACATATTAATAATGATGTGAGCAGATACTTGTGGATTCAATTATATAAATCATATTAAATATTATATTATTGCTGCTTAAAGTTCTTAACATTCGATTAATTTATTTATTTTCTAAAAGGTTGTATACAATATATTTATAATATTAACAAGATATATTTTACTTTCGAGTTGAAGTATATTTTATATTTTACTTTCAAGTTGAAGTATATTTTAAACGAAATTCCAAAGTGAAGGTGGCCCACTTCTTTTTGTGTATAATTATAGAAACTAACTCATTGTTACTCTATTGTGGTGTGAAGATATGAGGGTTGATTAATCTATCATATATTATAACAATCTCATACTCAATTATTATTTCATTGATGTATAATATATTATAACAATTTAATATTAACTATTATATTTTATTTGGTAATTTTTATAATAAATATTTTAAGTGTTTTAGTGTATATTTAATAATTAATTTATTTTAATATATGTTAATTTTTTTACTAGATATAAAATTAAATATTTTAGGTGATTATATCATTTAAGTCAAATTGTAATTTGGAGAAATCTCTCATGGAGTGTAAAGATAGGATTTCACTGTTCTCTAAAGTAGAATGGTACGCAATCAGGGTCGAACTCGCGATGGCCTCTCTGGGCACCCTTGCACACAACCATAGTCTGAGTTAGACTCGCATAAGCACCGAATTTTTTTATCTCGAACAAATCGATCCTCTTCATTGCGCTAGTATCGATCACCGGGCTCAGAGTATTCTTTAGCAATATCTACCATAGACCCTCACAACAAAGCTTCGATCTAAATATGAAGTATTCGACAAGGCAGATCTCGGCTTTTGGAGATCAAACATGTAGCAACCTCTGGATCAGCTTACCTTTGCAAGATGTTATGTCAAGAAACAGGCATACTGATCACTACTCGTAGTAGTGGGTTAACCCATTAGATCCATTGACGGGACCTAAGAATCTCTTCGGCACATCCATGCAGTGATCAACTCCACTTTTGATGGGATCTAGCGGTGCCCTTCGCATCGCTCTATCGTAGAGGTGATTCAACCTCCGATCCAATCGTATAGAATATTTTCATGACATCGGAGGACAGACCTGCCTTGAAAAAGGCTCGATTCAAGGATAGAGAACTCATTGGATCCAAGGGTTACAGTCATATGCAAGATCTTGCATCAACAATGGAATCACAGTCCTCAACAGAACCTTCAACCTTGCATACAGAAGCAGCAAACGCAATCGATTGGGGGTTTTCTCAACAGGCTCTTGGGAATTTTTCGGCTCAATGAATCTGCACACACATCAGAAAGCATATCCATATCCAGATCCGGAACTTGTAGAACTCCAACCATCGAATTTGGAACCACATAACCCTATTCAAATTTTTGGCAATCCTCCAAACGTAAAAGCAATATTGATTTGGGTCCATGCTTCCCAAAAAGTGACCCACTTGAAGCTAAATATATGGGATAAGCTTGGCATTCCCATGAATCAACATAATTTGATCTATAGTGGCAGGTCAATGCAGAACGAATAGTTTCTTCAAGAATACAATGTCTCTTCATCATCCACCATCATCCTAAACCTGAGACTATGGGGTGGATCTCTTGGATCAAGCAAAACAAAGAGCATTGCGGGAATGACAAGATCCAATATTCCTAAAGCTACAACACCAAATCAAGGGCATAATAACATAGTTCTTACTTTCAAAGAGATGCTTGATGTAACTTTACCTAGCTTTCATTCCTTACTTATATTTATTTATTATTATTTACTTTTAATGATTCCAAGGGTGCCAAGTTTGGTTGTGCCCTTCAAGAACTTCCCTAGGAGTTCCAAGGGTGC
The DNA here is from genome assembly GCA_000404065.3 of Pinus taeda. NCBI lineage: Eukaryota > Viridiplantae > Streptophyta > Pinopsida > Pinales > Pinaceae > Pinus > Pinus taeda. The sequence goes on along the minus strand of APFE030360387.1, from coordinate 95,772 downwards.
CACACCTAACAGTTTAATTGTGATTCCAAGGGTGCCAAGTTGGTTGTGCCCTTCAAGAATTTCCCCTGAAATTCCAAGGGTGCCACACCTAACAGTTCAATTGTGATGCCAAGGGTGCCAAGTTGGTCGTGCCCTTCAAGAATTTCCCCTGAAATTCCAAGGGTGCCACACCACTTGCCCTTCAAGCATCCAGTGACTACGAGGGGAAAGTATAGTGCAATGTCATAGACCACTATTCATCTCTTATGTTGCCTGCTATAGTGAGACTAATGGTGCCGGGGATAAAGGAATCCGCCTAGATGCGCACCCCCCCAGTAAACTCCTCATGAGCGACCCAACTTTGGGAGATGCCCTCATGGCATCGTGATCTTCAAGGTGAAGGTGTTTCAACCCTTCTAGCCCAAGTCACGGTGGGAGTGCTAGTGGGTGAGATCAGGGACTCTGTCCCACCCCTCCCAAGTAGTTCCATCCACCTGTACAACCCCATCACCCATATGTGAGTCATTCGGTCAAGCAACTAATCTGTGCCTGTAACCATTAACATATCATCAGAATATAGTTAAACATATATGGCAGATTTCAATATCGACTTAGACTTTAAAAGATAAAATAATATGAATTTTCATCAAACCAGGTGTCATCGAGATGTCATATGCGAGCGCCTCTGATTGTTTCCTGCCATACTCAATAATCATTAGTAACAAGGTTTCTCACTGTTAGTCATTATCATAATAGCATCATTAACAATTCTTGGTCATTCACATCATTGTCCATTGTAAGCCTGAACTAACGAAAGTAGGTAACATAGGGTACACATCCCTCATGGCTATCATCATTAATCATCAATGGAAACATACATATTTATTAAGTCATCAACATCGTAACATCATAGAAATATACCAATCTATCAAATTTATCATCATTATACTTTTAGTAGAGCACATACATATTCTTTACTACCCTCATCATAAATTCAAATACTAAACTTATCTATTTAATGTTGCAATCATCGGAATACTAATAGATAAGATACATAACCATTCATGCTACCATAATATCAAAGGAAAGCATTTATAAACATCATAACCACGAATATCTCAATCGCTAATAATAGTGTCATGCGTCCGGATCCTCAGCCTGAGGTCCTCAAAGAATAAAGTGCCTAAGATAGTGTCATATTAAGGTCAGGAAACTAGAGTGGGCACTACAAATACCATCTGAAGAGAATGGTACAAGGGAAGCTTCACAACTTCACCTTCATACCAACGCTCGATTTTTATCATCATGAACCCTGGGATTTGACTAGTATGTCCTTGAATCCTACTGTATTGGGGGTTGAATCTCACTCGATTGTAATTGAAAATTTTAACTCAATTGTAGATTATAAACTATTTCTGAATGTGACAAATAAAAATGAATGAGTTCAAAAACATAATATTTTAGGAATCAACCATGAAGATAAAGATACATCTACATTAAACATAGATTGAATTAACATTTACCTTGTGATTAATTGGTTGTATCTGTAACGTTTTGATGTTTGAATTTTGAATTACTGTAACTTGTAATTAACTCGTTGAATGAATCTTTGTAAAATTTGCTAGTTTGGGTGAAAGAGAGATGTTTTTCTTCATCCGGAGATATGAGAGGTGTCGGAATAGTCCAAGCCAGCCGAATCACCTAACGACTACTGGCTACTAGCTACTGGAAGGCCATGGGCTCTGATTGCTTAGTTCATGACGACAAGGCTCAGTGCATTGGGCTTAAGAAAACCATGGTTTTTTACAGAGGGTGAGCCCCCCCCCCCCCCCAAGAGATCCAGCTATGCTTCAAGAAAAAAACAGGCGCTTCGACACAAGGATATTCGCTTTGTCATAAAGATTTAAATGCTTGCAAAATAGACATCACTTAAGCACTAATTTAAAGGTGAAATTTAAACCCGTGGTGGCAATACAAACAATATAGTTTCTTTGTTACCTCTTTTGCACAACGCAACGCTTGGTAATGACTAGGCAACAAGCTTCTCACAGATTCCACACACAACTTATTCATTTACCAGTTCAAATCTACAATACAAACCATGCATATGAGATTTCTCATGGATTCCACACACAACCTATTCCTATACATTGTTAGGAACTACAACAAAAACCACACGCATGTTCAGAAGACTTACCATAGTGATTCGATCCGCCATGGTGAAGCCATTCGATCCACCGTGGTGAATTTATGTCGAAGAAGAGAGAGCAAGAAGTAGGGCAACAGGCAGGTAGTTTGAAAAATTAGTTATGAAAACAAGATTTTTGATCGAATGGTATGCCGAAGAAGAGAGAGCAAGAAGTAGGGAAACAAGCGGGTAGTTTGAAAAGTTAGTTATGAAAACAATATTTTTGATAGAACGGTAATAAATATTTGGATCATCTAACATCAAATCAGACGAACATAATGAATACAACAAAGATCAAAGAAAAGTTCATTTCAGAGAGAACGCCTTACGACATAAATATACCTAAATGTTTTAAAATATGCTTAATAAATTACATATTTTTAGTTATATATAAATTTTATTATAAATATACAATCACATATCATATCATATGTATATTAAATACTTTTAATTATGTGTAATATCAAAATACACATTTATCCTATTAGATTATTATAGATAGATGCTAGATGAAAACGATACTTACTCTTTTTAATAAATAAATGGTTAAATATGTTTGCATATAAAATGGGTGGTGTTATAAAAATTGAATAAGTGCACAAGTCATCAATACTAAATTATTCTTTGATTAATATATAATATATTAAAACAATCTAATACTCCATTATTATTTGATTAATAGTATATTATAACAATCTAATACTCAATTATTATTTGGTATATCTAAGTATTTTAAGGTACGTTTAATAATTAACTCATTTTTAGTTATATGTCAATTTTATAAAGATATATAAGAAAATATCTTAATTATATTAAATACTTTTAATTATCTATAATATCAAATCTACATTTATGCTATACCATTAATTATAGATAGTGCTAATGGAAAATGCTGTCCATTCTTTTTAAATATCAATTGTTTAAATAGTCCTGTATCAGTGGGTGGTTGTAAAAACTTGAATAAGCACATATAAGTAAACAATATCACTAGTAATCAATTTTATTAAATTATATCTAATATATTATAACAATACTCATTTATATTTAGTATTTTTAGATTGAAATTACTAAATGTTGGGATATTTAATTAAATTAACTATTTTAATTATATGTTAATTTTCTTGGATATAAAAAGTATATTAAGATACACTTAATTTATGTTTAACATCAAAATACTAAGATATTGTAGTTGATTAATATATAATATATTATAACAATCTAATACTTAATTATCATTTGCTAATTTTTATAATAAATATATCTAAGTGTTTTAAGGTATGTTTAATAAATTAATTATTTTTTAATTATATGTCAATTTTAGAGTAGATATACAATCAAATATATTAGTTATATTAAATGCTTTTAATTATGTGTAATATCAAAAAATACATTTATGCTATTACATCAATTCTAAATAATTGCTATATGAAAACTATGCTCACTCTTTTTAAGAAATATATTGTTAAATATGTTTGTGTATAGGTTGGGTGGTGTTATAAAAGTTGAATAAGTGCATGAGTAAACAAATTTGATAAAAATCTAATACTCAATTATTATTTAGTAATTTTTATAATAACGAGTATTATTATTTAGTAATTTTTATAATAATATATTAAGTGTTTTAGGAATATTTATTAAATTAACCATTTTTAATTATATGCTAAATTTTTTACTGGATTATACAATTAAAATTGTTAGGTATATATTATGATGTAACATCAAAATACTAGATATGATAGTTGATTGATATATAATATATTTATAACAATCTAATACTCAATTATCATTGAGTGATTTTTATAATAAATATACCTAAGTGTTTTAAAGTATGTTTAGTAAATTAACTATTTTTAGTTATATGTCAATTTTAGAGTAGATATACAATCAAATATCTTAGGTATATTAAATATTTTTAATTATGTGTAATATTAAAAACACATTTATACTATATTAT
>APFE030360387.1:0-91176 GCA_000404065.3 Pinus taeda | reverse complement strand
TATCTATATTTATATTTAATTATAATTGATTCAAGAGACTTATTTTACATCCCAATATGAGGGGATGTGTAAGTTTTTCCATCCATCTGTGCCCCTTTAAAATAAAAATAATGTCAACTATAATTAAAAAAAAAAGAATATGCTGTAAATAATTAGAAATAAAAAACATGTGTGAATTAGATGTTTAAATATTATACTTTTCAAAAATATTTTAACAAGATATTTTAAATAAACTATTTGAAGATCTGTAGATGTTTAAATCTCATACTTTTCAACAATATTTCAAGATATTTTGAATAAACTATTTGAAGATCTGTTTTAACTAATTTATGTCGATACCAATTTCATATATATCTATAAATAGAAGAAGAAAAAATTATGGTTGAAATTTTATTTGGTCCTATATATACTCTATTTAGAATTCAAAAATACAATTTAAACAATGAAAAATAACACATTGTATTTTACACTCTAAAAAGGTTTGCATGTGAAGAAATTTGATCCCTATGGGCTCATGTTAGATACATACTTAAGATGGATCTATGCTGGTTAATAATTAAATGATCTTAGATCCATCTTAACTCTGCATCTACCAAGGGCCTAGAGGGATCAAATCTCTTTTCATTTTAAAGAGCTTTGCATCTCAAGAGATTTGATTATGGGGCTTGGTACATTAGGAGTTAAGATGGATGTAGGTTGGTTTATCAAATTTTATAAAAGTACACATATGAAAATTCATATGACAAGTAATGTGTTAATTATAAATAATTAACATAGATTCATGTTAACTCTAGATCTAGTAAGTATTGAAAATGATCAAATATCTCAAGATGTAAACTTTTTTTCTTAAGTGCAGAACTTGAGAAAAAGTCTTCACGTTTAGTTTCCATTCCTCTATGCCCTTGGTAGATTTAAAATTAAGATGAAGTTATATATATTATATTCTTAATAATATTATTTATATTTATATATAAATTTCACATCTCTATATATATATATATATTTTTTTAATTTTTATTTTATTAAACTTTCATAATACATATAGTTACATATATATATGCACTTTGACATTTTTCTTTAATTTGTTTTATAAAAAAAATAATGTGATATACATAGAATTGATTGTATATATAGTTTAGAAAATAATTTATCTTAAGCATTTGAATTAAATATATATAGAGATAAAGTTGAGCATTCTACAATTAAATGTTTTTATTTTTATGATTGAAATCTAGTATGTATTTTTCTTATTTAAAATATAATTTTGAATACATAATTGAATTCAATATCTTCAAAAAGTTTTAAGGTAGTAGAATTATGTAGATTATAAAATTCAAATGTATCATTCCAATATATAGATTATAAAATTCAAACTTAAACTTCTAATAATTAAATTACTATAATTTTAATTAAACCTAACACGTATTTTTTTAATTTAACTATTTAACAAGAACATCTCTCATATTATTTTATAAAGAATCTCTCACCACAACCACCAACAATACATACAAATTCAACTTAGATTAAATTCCATTAAATCTTTTGAAAACAATAATAATAACACTATATTAAAATACATAATAAATAATCATAAATATTAATTAAATCAAACCTTAAATCTTTTAAAAACCACGAATATGGAATTGAAATAATTTTGAAATATTTTAGAGAGAGAATATGAAATAATATAAAATCAATAAAAAATATTTGAAATTAATCATCATATATATTTTAAATGATATAGTATTTTTTGAATTGTAAATAATTTTTTATAGTAAATAAATATTTATTTTAAGTTTAGCCAAAAATAAAAAAAAATAAAATTATTCAAGTATTATATTTTTTAATTGTTTATATTATAATTAAGACAATATTGAGAATCAATCATTTAAAAATAAGTAGGTATATTGTTTTGAAAGATCTGTTATATATATTTTCTAATGTCCTTATATTATTAATTAAATTATTATTATATAAAAAGAAAAAGTGATAATTTCGAGAATAACCAAAGGCCTAATTCATCAATTTTAGAATTTTTCAACTAATATGTCTTTATAAAATTATTTAAGATTTTTTATGTTTTTTTTCTTTCTTCTCAACTAATCTATCATTGACTCTATCTAATCTATCATTGACTCTATCTGGTGGGCGAGTTGGTAATCATAATGCAGTGAAGTTCCTTATAAAGGCGGGTTTCGTACTGAGAACTGAAGGTCACAAGTTCAAATCCCCCAGACTAACCCTGGAGCTATATAAAAAAGCGAGCGTGATTCCCAATGATTATAGAGGTAATAGTTAAAATCTACCTCGTATAACGTGAGTGGCGAGGCTGCCCCTATTGCTAATTCCACTCTACATAAATTAAAAAAAAATAAAAATAAAATTAAAAATAAAAAATAAATAAAAAATAAAATAAATAAATAAATAAAATCATCATTACATATCATTACCGAATTTATTCAGATTTTTCAGTATATCCCATCCTTCCAGGATATAATGTGTCAACTTTGTATAGTTATTATTCGAGGATATACTCTGTCGACTTTGTAGTTATTATTTCTATGTAAAATATGAGATTAAGGTTACCTTATAAAAGGGACTTCTTGCTTTATTGTTGAACTTTAATTATTCCCAATGATATTTTGTTATGTGGAAAAAGCATCTATATAGTTTGTCCATCAATCATTTCATGCCACAATCCTTAATAAAATGGTTTATTGATTCTTCACTTTCAAGTTTTTATGTGTCGTAAGTTGGCACATTATGGCTGCCTTCCACGTGTGCCTGTTCTCGACACGTAAGTTCAATATTCTATTGTCAGATGCTTACGTGGCATATCTCTCACCTAACTTGGTTTTTTAGTTTTTTCTGACCATTATTTGGACCATAAAGCTCCTTATTTTCCTTGGGTTTTAGAATCGGTCTATTATTTTTCCCTTCCCTTGAAGAGATTTGGGAGCCCACACATGATCTCTGAGTGTTAAAAGTATTTGTGTGTTAAAAGTATTGTTTGGTGCCTTAGTTCAGGGTTTCTTTTCACTCCACATCATGGCTTAGTTTATATGATCATCTCCACCATGTTAAAGTCAAAATAATGATTTCTTCGTTTTGTAGGCTATATCCTTTAATGCAAAGTTTTTATCATTGTTTGAGGTTTTTACATATGGTTTATAAGCATAATGGTTAGGATTCAATTATTTGGTGGGTTAAATAAGGGATGAGATATCAATTAAATTAATAATGTCGTTCTTCTTACAACATTAAGTTTTCTCAAAATGAGTTACTATGTTATGTTGTACCATGTGAAGTTTGTGATGTTACTATGTTATGTTGTACCATGTGAAGTTTGTGATGTTTTTGGACAATTTTATATGTAGAAATATTATGTCATTTATGAATCCAAGCATCATGTTGTCATTATTATTTCAATTCTACGAGACAACTTTGATTACTACTATTTCCTTGATCTCAATAAGGCAATGCCAAAATGAAATCTCTCATACTAGCAAATTTGTCATCTTCATAGTTTAATTGAAAAGTCGCTACAACCACCACCATTTGAGCATGAGGTTGCTCTATATAGAAAAAGTAAGTGGATAAGAATACAAAGATATATTCGCTTCACCTGAAAGGGTGCCTTTACATTGTAAGGACAAATATTTAATTGACTTGATAAATTATGCTCATTTACATATTGGTCCAATATACATATCATTTTCTCTTATAGATAATGAGAAGATAAAATGTCAAATTTGTGAGCCTATCCAAAGGGGTTTGATTCAACCAAGCTCCTCACCTTCTAGGAGCTCAAATGTATTGGTGTAGAAAGAAGCATGAGACATGACAATTTTGTATTGATTATAGAGCCCTAAACAAAACCATTCTCAAGAACCAATACCTAATCCCCCAAATTGACAATCTTCTTTATTAGCTTAAGGGTGCCAAGTCCTTTAGTAAGACTGATTTGAAGTTAAGCTACCATGATGCCTTGATTGAACAAATTAATGTATGGAAGACCACATTCAAGTCTAAAAAAAGTTTTTTTGAATGGACGATCATGCCTTTTGGCTTGACTAATGCTCTGACAACATTCGTGAGGATGATGGATGATATCTTGTGGCCATTTAGAAACTCTTTTGAGGTCATATATTTGGATGGAATCCTCGTCTTCAATATAACTTAGGTGAAATAGTTGCAACACATTAAATGAATCTTGAGGACCCTACATGATCCAGGATCTTTCCCTTAGTGATGATAAACAAAATTGCTTAAAGAGCATGAAAATACCACAAATGCAACATCCATGAAGAAACAACACAAAAAGAAGGCAACATAGAAATGACGCCAAGATTTGTTAATGAATTTCACTCACAATGTGTGAGCTGTGTCTCTGAACCCAACTTAAAAGTGGAAAGGCCTCTATATTATCTCAACAAAATAATGGCAAGTACATGGTGAAATACATGGAAATACCTCACATATGGAGATGACCCAAAAATATGCTGCTCAAATCTCAATGCTAATTGCACCAGTGTATTTGTCTCAAAATTTTGTGAAAAGTGACTATAAACTTCATATAGTTTTGTCCCTTTCACATATGGACCCCTCGAAGAAGCTTCAAGATGCCACAACAATTTAAAATGTTTCAAGCATATTTTTGCAAAACATTCTTTGGAATATATCATGAAAAAATGTAATCGCCTAACACGGTTCTATTTCCCTTGTGTTGAGTTATGCTCAACCCTCCATGGCCCAACCTCTGCCTCGTGCGAATGCATATGGCTTGGTAAGATGCATATGGTAGGAGTTTCCAAAGGCCTCGTCTTGGGGTGTGTTTTTTGGCGCATGTGTGCAAGTTTGTTGATGGTTGGTGAGGTCCCGGGGTCAAACCTTGTGGGACCTCGACGTATTATTTTATTTGGTTGGTTTGTTTGAACAGTGTGTTGGATCGCTATAACCATATATAATTAGGCTTGGCAGGACTTCCAAATTGTTGGCCTTCCAACACATTCCACCAACTTTCCGCGAGTTGTATGACATGTGTCGGCAGTTGATTCAGGATTGTTTGGCTAGCAAATGGGTGCCATGTCGCGTCATTTGATTTAGCCACATGGCACCTTCCTATTGGCCCATGTAGGTGCCCAATCACCTTGACTTGTAATGTCATTCGCCTATAAGGGCACCACATCATGCCATATGGTACCTCCTAGGTGGTGCCACATGGCACATAAATTTTTTATACATACTCATATTGAGGTATTGTTTGTGCCATTGGAATCATCTTGATAAGATGTATGACTTGGTGTTGGTTTTATTGAGATTTGAGGACTTCAAATTTTAAGCCTTTTTAGATCATCCTGGATCAACCCTCCCCATTGAGGAGTTTTTGGGTCTCCAAAAGCCTTATGAAAAAATAAGTAGGTGAGGGAATTACTCTTCCACTTTCTCCTTTTCAACTCATCATGCCTTGTTGGGATGCATTCCTTTGAAATCCACTCGAAGGTACTCCACATCTCCTTGTTGTGAAGTACTAGTTCTTTTGTTAAGATAATGTCTTCAAGAAAATTGTCCAAGTAATCTAGTGCAAAATCATCCACTAATGGAATTTGACCACTCTCCTCTAGATCCATGATCATGGGACATTCATAAAGTTTCAAGTTACCTACATTGACTACATAATACATTTGCATATAGGTCGATAGATCAAGGTGATAAGAATTTGTTCCAATCCTTTCTAAGATGGTGAATGTATCATATCTGATTGGTTTCAACTTTTTGCCTTTTCCCTTTAATTTGTCCTTCTTGATGTGTAGCCATACTCAGTCTCCAACTTGGAACTAATAATCAACCCTATTTTTATCATGTCAGACCTTATACCGTGCCTGACTCTTCTCCAAATGTTGTTGCACTACTTGATGTATCATTTGGATCCTCTGAATTAACTTGTGAGCTTTGTCTTCATCAAATCATTCATTGGAATCTTCATCTTTCCCAAAGACTAAATATATAGGAAACTTTGGCAGGTACCCAAAGCATGTATAAAATGGTGAATTTTTAGTAGAATAGTGTAAATCCCTATTTTATGCTTGTTGAACATAATGTATTTATTTATCACAAAACTTAGGATGTTTTTTGTAATACCCTTGGAGCAAATGAACCACTATTCTATTGACAACATCTATTTTTCCCTTGGTCCCTGGATAGAAATTTGTAATCCTCTTTAGCTTAGATTCCATCATTCTCCACAAGCTTGTCTAAAACTCTGTAAGGAATCGAGAATCTCGATTCGACAAAATAGATGTGGGTAGACCAAAATGGACACATACATGCTGAAAGAAAAGTTGAGCAGTTTAATAGACAATAATATTATTTTTACATGGCATCAAGACACATCTTGCTAAAGCCACATGTTACTACATACAAGTAGTCATGACCCCTTTTTGACAAAGGAAACCCTCCTACAAAATTCATCGAGATACTCTCCCAAGGATGTGAAGGAACAGGGAGTGGTGTTGACGCAGGAAAAACAACCTAAAGGAAATTTCCCTGGTTTTCATTATAACCTTACATGAGCTTGTGGGTTATGGCCCACCTATTCAATTCATAAGCATTTACATTGGTGTGTTTTAAACAAAAACCCAACCAATCACCAAACAACGTTTCTACATATGACCCGCCAACGAACGTCGGTTCCACCTGAATGCACAAAACTGGACTCCAAAAAAAATAAACTCATGTCCATACACTTCTCGGGTCCGCTCAGCAACTGAACAACAATTGAACCACAATTGAACAAAAATTGAACAACATTGGTCTAACGATCAATAGCGATATAAAAGTTTGGGTCTGCCTTTGAAGTTAAAGTCTGATCTCTTTATGGCCCGATATCCGTTGGATATGTGAGGTCATTAGATCCTATGGTCTGCGGCCCTTCAACTAGCATGCAGATTACCAAATAGCTCAACCCCCGTAGTTGACTTCAATATAAGCATTTGAAATTTAGATCAATAGTTGTGATTGAGTGCAAGCCTTCAACCATGATCAAAACATTCGCACACTCCTATCCCCCGCAATCTATTCCTCTACCATTCTTCTTCCACCTAAACAATTTGACACTCCCTCTGCGCTTGTTATCTTATGATGGAATTCACCTTTCCACCTAGATTAACTCTGCCATACTTTGTTCACACTCATCCAACAGTTACCGAGTTTTATTGTTGGATCGCCATCGATCCTTATAGTGATCGATGGTCAATCAACAATCTCGTGACATGGAATTTAACTCACAGTAAAGAATATATACGTAAATTATACCCAGGCATACAGAAATCCACATAACACGTATATCTTACTTATATACAGAATCGGTTACAGTCTAAAGCATTTCAACCTTAGTCACAATTCCTCTATCGATTACATTGTATTCTCATTCTCTGTCTATGCTCTATATATGTCTCTCTATATCCCTTCTCACACACACAGACTCTTTATATAAGAAATTACATAAGCGTGGATCATCTCAGATCCACGATTTCCTCTCAAAAATCACCTAAATCTCTCAACACACATATGTGGCAGTTAATTACATTAAATTAAGTCTTCTCAAGACTTATCAATTCCATCAAATTAGCTCATTTTTAACAGAAAATTTCTCTTGGTTTACATGATTGTCCACATTTCCTCCTCCATAGATTTGACCTTGACTTTTGATTAAGGGTGGTCGGATGCTCCTGCATTAGATTCTCGAGGCACAAAAATTTATGACCTCTTGGTCATATGCTTCTCCTTCATCCCATAGAAATTCTGCCCACTTACTCAGTGGAACTAACTTCATGATCTTTCTGTGAGCTGCAACAATACCTTTGCACTAACAGTCTTCTCTACTACATGATACCTCACCAAGCTTCTCTCCTCGAGCTTAGTGTTTCAGCATCTCTCTGGTTCTCTTCTGTGAACCATTTGAGCACTCCATGCTCTAGGCTACTTCAAGTTTTCACACCATCTGTTGCCACTATCTGTATGACAGTGTAAAGATCATAAACTCTACAGTCTTCAACATAACTGTACCTCCTCCTTTCGCACACAAAATCTTATTTCTTCTCGCAAGAAACCTTTCCCTACTCTGATACCACTTTGAAGCAGGAAAAACCGCCTAAAGGCAATTTCCCTGGTTTTCATTATAACCTTACATGAGCCTAGGGGTTATGGACCACCTATTCAAATCAGAAGCATTTACATTGGAGGGTTTTAAACAAAAACCTGACCAATCACCAAACAACGTTTCTACACATAACCCGCCAATGAACGCCAGTTCCACATGAATGCACAAAACCAGACTCCAAATAAAATAAACTCGCTTCCATACACTTCTCCAGTCCGCTTAGCAATTGAACAACAATTGAGCCACAATTGAACAGAAATTGAACCACAATTTAACAACAATTGAACAACAATTGAATAGTAATTAAACAACAATTGAACAACATTGAACTAATGGTCAATAGCGATATCGCATGAGAAACTTGCATGACACTTAACCACCCTTATGAAGCCGATAAGGATTATAAACCCTTAATCTATAAAAGTTTGGGTCCGCCTTTGAAGTTAAAGTCCGATCTCTTTATGGCCTGATATCTGTTGGATATACGAGGTCATCAAATCCTATGGTCTATGGCCCTTCAACTAGCACATGGATTACCAAACAGCTCAACCCCCGTAGTTGACTTCGACATAAGCATTTGAAATTTAGATTGATAGTTATGATTGAGTGCGGGCATTCAACGACGATCAAAATATTCGTACACTCCCATCCTCTGCGGTCTATTCCTCTATCATTCTTCTTCCACCTAAATGATTTGGCACTCCTTCTACGCTTGTTCGCTTATGATGGAATTTTCCTTTCCACCCATATTAACTCTTCCATACTCCATTCACACTCATACAACAGTTACTGAGTTTTATCATTGGATCGCCATCGATCCTTATAGTGATCGATGGTCGATCGACAACCTCGTGACATGGAATTTAACTCACAGTAAATAATATATGTAAATTGTACCTAGGTATAAAAAAATCCACATAACACGTATATCTTAATTATATACAGAATCAGTTATAATCTAAGGCATATCAGCCTTAGTCACAATTCCTCTATTGATTACAATATATTCTCACTCTCTCTCTATGCTCTATATATGTCTCTCTATATCCTTTCTCACACACACAGACTCTTTATATAAGAAATTATATAAGTGTGGATCATCTCAGATCCACAATTTCCTCTCCCAAATTGCCTAAATCTCTCAACACACATACATAGCAGTTAATTACATTAAATTAATTCTTCTCGAGACTTGTCAATTCCATCAAATTAGCTCGTTTTTAACTAGAAAATTGCTCCTGGTTTACATGATTGTCCACATCTCCTCCTCCATAGCTTTGACCTGGACCTTTGATTAAGGGTGGTCGGATGCTCCTGCATCAGGTGTGCACATCCCTAATTTTCTATTAGTGGGCTTACATATTTGGTTACATTTTCTTTTATTCGAGACTAATAAAAAACCTATGCAAACGACCCAGGATTTTTCCTAACCCAAAGTGACCAGACATAAGAGAATATGATCTTCTCGAATTACATGGACTCTTTCACTTGTAGGAATACATAACTTGCCAAGACGTTAGATTAACTTGTCCCACAAATGATAGGTTTCCATCATGATCCTATTGAGATCCCAAGAATCCACACACGTCCTCCATGTGCCATCTTTCTTTGGCACCAACACAATTGGTGAACCACATTTAGATGAGATAAGTCTTATGACTCCTTGGTCCAATAACTCTTGCACTTGCTTCATGATTTCCTCCATTTCCACAGTTGGAATCTTATACATGCCCACATTTGGAATAAAGGAAAAATTTTGAAGATGGATCTCATGTATAATCCCCTCTTGGTTCCTAAACAATATCATCATTGTTGAGACAAAATAAAATAATTTTCCTATGAGAAAGATTACAACCTTTGAAAGCATTAGATGTCTCAGCATCACCATGAGCATACGCTTCTTGCTAGAGTTGATGAGTCTCTTCATCTTTCAGGCACTAACAATGGTTGAATTGAATTTCATGTAGTGACCTCTAACAATATATTCAACCCCATCTTTGGTGAGATAGTACTTGCTCTCATGTCTGAAAAAGACTTCTTTCCTATCATATAAGTATGGGCTTCAGGAGACTATGCCGCAAATGTCAAGTGAGCCAATATCTTAATTAGCCTCATCTATAAACTTTGAAATAATAGAAAATTGACCCTACACTGTTTGGTGACATTGAGTTTTTCATTGTCGCACACCCAACCAAAAGGACAAGGTTTCAGATGAGGTCTTGTTTCCATACCCAACTTCTTAGCAATTGATTTTGAGATCAAATTAACTTGAGAAACTAGATAAAACAATGTATATATTTTTGTCTTCTTAGATACAACTATTATATGAAAAAATTCAATTACTTTTCTTTCATCATCATGAACTTTACTTTGCACTTAAACTAGCATGAAAGGAAGGAACCTTTACCTTGTACCAGAATGGTTGTGATCTACATCTCCTCACCAGAATCAGAACCCAAATCTTGTTGCATTGTAGAAACCATCTTCTACTTCCCTTTTCCACCAAACTTCTTAGGCTTTAACTCTGGATGCATCTTCCAACAGTGCTCCTCATCGTGCCTATATTTCTTGCAATGAGTACGAGAGGGATGTCCCTCCTCTTTCTTTGTTGACGTTTTCTTCTTTCCCTTTCCGTTTTCTTTGAACTTGTTGTTCTGGGGATTGGATGGAGGCTTTTTGTTACACATTATTTTGTCACACCTCATGAATTTCCCTGTGACATGCCCCAAAGTGCCTGAAACATGACCAATATGCAGTGTACTCATTCATGTATGCAGCTCAGATCCCTCCTAAGACATTGATTGGAAAATTCCTTGAGCTTTCCCTAAAGAAATGGCTCTAAAAACCCTAAATTGATAATCATCACTCTTGTAAGGATTAAAACAATGATGGTCACATGTTTCAATGTAATTGAACAGTGATGGCATCACTCTATTCCCTTGCATTCCTGCGATGATCCAAAAGAGGATGAGAAGCTTCATGATCTAGAAGCTTCCAGAGCGACGAGCTAGAGGTAGTTTGGCATAGATGAGGTTGAATCCTCCCAACTTTTCCTCTTGGTATTATCCCTATGAGCTATCTCCTTGAGATGAGGGCCTAATCGTATCTTTGGAGAGGTCCTAACTCCCTTTACCAACCTATAAATTCATCCTCTCCCATTCCCAAATGGTTGGTCTATGTCTATTTTCACCCTTATGCTAAGACTGTGCCTAGAGGCTATTCATTTGACTTGGATAAGGAGTGCTTGGAGAGTTCTTGGCTTGGACTTGGATTACCACTTAAGGAGAGACTATCAAAATCAAGGCTTTGGTTTTAAGCTTCCATTTATTTTCTAATAATACACAACTACTGGTTCATCTTCCCAAAATGAATATGTTCATGTATCATTTACCTTGACATTCTGTGATCCATTAAGTAGGTTTCTATTGGATTTGCTATTCATTTTGGCATGCCTTGTTGTGTCTTGATCACTTTTGCAGGTACATAAACACTAAGAGAAGGAGGAACAAGTCTGTGATACAAGTGGTTTAGGGTCCTCAACAAAGGAGATTGGAATAGCATCAGAATGAGGTAGGCCATCTCTTTCATTCTTATTCAAGTGTAATATAGGAAGATGTCTAGTTGATTGTCACTTTAGTTGCTAGACCCACTCATTAGGCTAGAGGGATCGTCTATGTTCGCAGAGAGGATTAACCTTGACAACAAAATGGCGACTTTGCTAGGGAACCCATGATCCTTTCCTTCCAATTCTTGACCTTGTAATTTTACAATTTTGATCAACCATCCATTCCTAGACCTCATCGTTTGTATGTAGCCAGTCTCACTTTCTAGTAGATGCTTGAAGGTTGTTGATTTGAGTTGTTCTTGAAGATTTTGTGTTTTTTCTTTTTTTTCTCGCCCATCATGATTTTGGCCTTGACTCTTGTGATGATATCAAGGATGTGTTGATTATAGTAGCGATGATCGTTGTTTTTCTCGTAACAGGTGCGATGATAGCAGAAGTTAAATAAATTTAGGTTTTGTCTTCTTGTTTTCAGTTCTTTTTACCTTATCCCAGTGATTTACTAGTGTTATTTTAGTTGACTCTTTTCTTGTCTGATTGTAAGCACCTCTTCACTTGGTTTAAGTGTGTTTGAAGTTTGATTAGCCTTTTAGGGTTTTTAGGTCTTCTAGGTCATCCTTCATCAGCTCATTGGTCTTCTCATTGGAGATCAATTACCTGTGTTAAAGAGTCTTTTGTGTGTTTGGGCCTCCTTTGCAAATCACTTTTGGTTCTTAAGACTTAAGTTATTTTCATTAATGTCAGATTGAGTAGACACGATGAAAGCTGCTTAAGTTGTATTTGATGAAAAATATATTACAAATTTATTGTCTCATTTGAATCAAAAGGAAGTGTTTGATTTGAGTTTGTTTTTCGAAAAGAGAAAGTGAAAGTGTTTATCTTTTAAGTAGTTTTCGAAGCGTTTGTTTTTTTGCATTCAAACCATTAATGTGAAAGAGAATTTCATGTTTGTTGGCTTGCTTGTATTCTATTTTACTTTTTTGCACTAGATTACATTAACTGCACTAAAGTGAAAAATTTTAAAAATATATCATTGCATCTTAAGGTAGATTACTTTAAGATCATTTTTGGGCATTGCATTTGTTGTGAAATGAAAGAACAGATCTCATTTTTTGTATTAAGCATTGGAAATTGTCATTGATGCATTGATCATTGTTTTGATGCATGATTTGGGTGATTTTCTTCCCTACATAGATAGCTTTCATCGAATTGAAGGATTGCATTTCATCATTTAGCTGCATTTTAGGAATAGGTAACATCGTTAAGACCTTGAAATCGAACATAATTTCAATATCAACTTTAAAATCTATCAATAAATCTAAGGAGCATTTCAAACATTAACAATCATACTTAGTGGTTTAGGCTAGAGATGTGTTCTGATGTCTAAAAAACTTAGCAGTTGTCGTTCGCTTTTGCATTAAATAGCACTGGCACGGACTTGTGCTCCCCGTACCATTGATTATATAAAGGTAGACCCCTATAGGTTGCAAACCTTTATCCATCAGAAGTCGATTCTTCCACCCCGTAAACATGATACATTGAACACAACATTTAGGGAGATTGTCTACACATATGTCAAGTCCTTGGTAAATTTATTTGTTGAGGTGTATATTGCAGTTCACGGTTACTTGGTACTCATTTTTCCTAGAGTTACCTAAGTGGTCATTTTGATCTTTTCTGACTCTTTAAATTTTAAAATATCATCGAGCACTTATCCTTCCAAGCTTGATAAACCATCAAAAGTGACTAAAGCCACCTTTTCGTCCTTTTCTCGACTCTTAAAATTTGAAAAGGAAAAGTTTTTGTTTCTAAAAAATAACTACCCATGATAAAAATGTCGAACCCAAGAAGCTTCTTGTTGGACCAATATTGAGTAATTCCCTATTAATTTCAAGATTGTTAATAAAGCCCTCAATGAACCTCCTTTCATTTTCTACTCTTGAGAGGAATTCATCATGATTGAACCATTGAGTTCATCTCACAGTTCCCCTTCATTGTTTGATATTGAAGGGTCCTCCCAAGGATTTCATTCGGAGCTTCCTCATTCACTTGAAGATCAAGATTTTGAACTTGGTATTATTCCAAGTATCCAACCCCTGTCTTCTCGTAAACCTCCATCGGATTCCTGGTCACCTCAAGAATTTGATCTTGATACCCCTGATAATCCTTTACAGACCCCTCAGAATCTGTAGGATCCCAAGAGTCCGCAGAGGCTTGTTATTCATCCACCAAATACGCTATTTGATTCTATTGTGATATCTCCTCAGCATCCTAGTCCTTACAATCAGCCTGGTATTCCTTTGGAGTTATCTCCTTGCACATATCATATTCCTCGATACTAGTTGTTTCCATCTATGGAATCAGAAGGTGAAATACCAACCTCTCCTCAAGGTCATCCGAAATTTTCCGCAACTCACACTACTCAAGTGCATGAGAAGCAAGACTATGAATTTCCTCCTGAAGGTTTTCCTTTTGTAGGAAGAACCCCATCTCACACGTTCCCTGGAACCAGTGGACCTTTGATTCCACATGGTTATACAACCTTAGCTCAGTTGGTTTCGCGAACGCCCAATGCTTCATCATTATACCAAAATCCTATTTGGTCATCTCATGACATGCCTACTTTTGGTCCTTACATTCCAAACATGACCTCTCAAGTTTCTGTACAAACTGTTGTCACATCAATTCTTGTTCAACCTACGATTCCATTGCAACCTGTATCGTCATTTCAACTTACCCTTCCATTGCAACTGACTGTTTCGCTTCAAGTTTCAGTTATTTCTTCCACCCCTCTGTCAAGTGGACAGAATGTGCCACCACCTGGGGGGAAAATCTTAATATTCCTATTGTGTTAGGTGAAACCAATGCGAGTGGACTACAAACTCACATGGTTAGAGTTAATCAACCTTATTCTGGTAGTATTCCTATTCCTATTGGTCCATCTGGGTCAATTAATATCCAGTACCAATAGCCTTATATGGCTCGACTTCCACTCCATATGATTTGCAAGCCTTGGTCAATCCACCTTACATTCCGCAAGCAAGAGCTTATGTCTAGCCTAGTCAATCCACTATTCCTAGTGGATATGGTCAAATTCAATTTGGAAATTAACAACACCCTCAAAGTATACCCTAGGGTACTATCCAACAACCTTTGTAGCAACAAGGGCAACTGTTACAGTGATAGGGGCAACCTTTGCAGTAGTCTCAGAAGCCATTGCAGCAACAAATTCAGTTTGTTCAACAACTTACTCAACCTTTGTATTCACAAGGCCAACCTTTGCAACACAAGTTCAACCCTTGCAGAAGCAAGGTTAATCTCCTTATGTCCAAGGTCAATAGGTGTAACAACCTTATAATCTGTATGCTACATATAATGTTTATCAATGGTCTATGGTAGGTCAATATCAAACCTACCCCAGAAAAAATCCGCCTTATGGTAAAACTCCTCCACTATGGGGGAAAAATCCTTACTAATAAGGTTGGAACACACCACTTGGGTCTCCTCAAAGGCCCTACATGTAGTTCAATCTGTAATTTCCCATTTTGGCTACATTGGAGTTGTCTGATGTCTTAAGGCTCACAAATGATCCTATTCTTCATTCACCTTATTGGCCTCCTCCTCCTACAAAAATTCCAAGTAATTGCCCTATGTTCGAAGGAAATTCTAAGGAGGACCTACAAGCCCATGTGATGACATATCACCTATGGTGCTCCTCCATTTCGTATGTCGATGATTCTATCCATCTTTGCCTCTTTTAGAGAACCCTCACAGGTGTTGCCACAAAATGGTATATCAAGTTGCCTCGAGGTACCTATGCTCACTTCAACTCTTTGGCTATGGAATTCCTCACCCACTTCCAATTTATGGTTCGATATGAAACTGGCACTCATTTGCTTACATCCCTTAAGCAAGGTACTGCTACCAAATTTTCAATCATATCCATGAATGGAGACGTCAGTGTCACGTCATCAAATTCGAGATTGCTAATGAGTTTTTGATTGAATGGTTCAGAAACTCGTTTGTTAACAATATTTCTAAGTTTATAGCTATGGGTGGATGCGTTACTGAAGAACAAGCTATTGCCCGTTCTTAGTATATAGACTTATTCTATTCGCAATTTCGCACATTGTGTGAGATGTTGCCTAATGCTCCGAGACTATCGTCATGTTTGACAACATCAAAGTCTCCTGATGTACCACCTGTTGATGGTGTAATTGGTTCCATGTCTCAGACTTCCACAAAATCTTCCTCGAAGCAGAAATCTATTTCAAGCATCGGTTCCAATAATCGTTCAAAAAATTCATCAAGTTATGGTAAAACCTTTGTGGTACATGATGTTTAGACTACCACAGTAGATAAGGCCTCTAAAGGCAATAAAAAGGGAAAAGGTAAAGCCAAAGACGATGCCCAAAAACAGGATCCACCCAAATCATTTGTTGATGATGCTTCTAAGAGGAAGTCGAAATATCCTTGCCTCATCTGTGAGGAGATCATTCCACCAAGGATTTTCCCCGTCATTCTAAAGTTAACCACTTATTGAAAGGGACTCTAGCTATTTTAAAAGAACCTTTTCCATCTCAGCAAACACAATTGGTAGACCAACCACAATCCTCTGCCTCCTCTAGTTCTGAAGTTTTCATGATGTAAATTTCATCACCTATTTTGATTGCTACTCGAACAAGGGACTATCAAACCCCGCATAAATGTTGAAAATGGCAACAATAAATGCTAAAAATAGCATTGCTATAAATATCATTTTAGGATATACTGCAACTCTGTTGGAAATAGCAAAAAAATAGAAATGCTAAAATTAGCATTGCTATAAATAGCATTTCAGGATATATTCCAATTTTGATTTGTCCTTGAATCAAAATTGAGCATTAAAATTCAAATTTAGTCTCACTAGCTATTTGTAAAATAATTAATTAATTCATCTTGAGTTAATTATTTGGAGAAAAGCAAACATGAAGTCTATGTGAAGACATGCAACAATTATCCCTTTGATTGAGGAAGTTATCCCTTAATTAAGGAGATAAGGATGAGTTGTATTTGAGTTGTAATTAGTTAGCTCAGTTAACTGAGTTAAGTCCAGTTAAATTAGTTCCAAATAGTTGGAGGAACTAATTGTGAGTTCAGTCAGTTAATGCATGCATGCATGGAACTAGTGTTCTCCAGATAACTAAATATTCTCTCATAAATAACTCATGCATGTTAGTTCATACAAAGACCCAGTTGAGATTAAATGAAGGGACAAACTATTATCAATTGGAGGAATTTTCCTATAAAGGAAACTCATCCATGCAGAAGGAATTATCTCCTTTAGGATTGTGAAGTCAGATCAAAGGTTAGTGAGTGTGTGAAAAGGCCAATTCACACAAGTGGCAACACCGGACCCCAAGGAAAACTGTGCAAGGAAATAGGAGGCTTGGAGGGTAGAGGAGAAAGTTTCTGAGAAGCCTTTGACTGTCTATGAGTAGCAGAGGGATTGCAGAGAGAGTAGGATAACTTGTGAGCTGATTATTTTTGTAATACTAAACATATTTCCACTTGTATGATAATACAGAGATTGGGGTTTTAGGCTAAGGCTTTCCACGAGTTATTATTCTGTGTTCATGTGTGATTGATTTCTCATTCTCAGTTATATGTGTTCTATTTGATCTTGCTCATATTCGATTAAGCTTCCACAAAGTTTGTTGTAGATGTAGATCTTGTATTTTGCTTTAGTATATTGCATAATCTGTTGATCTACAGAGGGAATTTCTACATGGTATCGAAGCAAAGGTGATCAAAGGTGAGAACAGTATACAAGAAGGGATAAGTTCGAATTTTGAGGTTCCTAAATATAGAAATCAAGTTCTTATCACATCTCAATTTCACCAATGGCGTTCAACGGTTTAAGACTCGACTATGCCCTTGATGGTAGCTCAAATTATATAGCTTGGAAGGATCGCATGGAAGCAGTATTAGAGGATAACGGTGTAATGGACTTCATTGATCAAGAAGCCCCCAAGCCTACAACATCTAATGCTGCATAATTGGCGGAATGAAAGAAATGTGTAGCTAAAGCAAGGAGAATCCTCCTGGAGGGTGTTTGAGATCACATAGTCTCAAGCCTTTATGGGAAGGAGACACCGTTTTCGATGTGGAAAACATTGAAAGATCTATATTAGAACAACAAGGATTAGAGGAAGTTGGCACTAAAAGACAAGCTTCAGAAAATAAAGTGTGAAAAGGGCGACATGATCTCTACATATCTGAACAAGCTCACCACCTGCATGGATGAGTTTGGAAGTGTAGGGATCACAACAGTCGATGACGACATGGTGAGTCTTTCTCTCCTCGGTCTTCCTAAGAGCTGGCATAGCTACCAATACATGGTAAATGGAAGAGAGAAACTGCCACATTGGGAACGACTTTGGTCAGATCTGATGAAGGAGGAGATAAGAAGAAGCACCAGAGATGGTTCTTCATCCAAGGAGGATGAAGAAAACTAGCCTTAGCGAGTAAGGCAAAGAAAGGGAAGGAGAAGGATTCTCATCCCAAATCAAGTTCTTCCCATGGTGGGAAGAAGTTTGACAAATCGAAAGTGTGATGCTTTCGTTGTCATGAGGTGGGCCATTTTGCTACAAATTGTCCACTAAAGAAATCCAAGATGGGATCCAAGGAAGGATCTACAAGTGGGGCACTGGCCTCATAGTTCGAGTTGGATTTCACACTCTTCGCATGCATGGTTTCATCCATGGTGGGATGTGGTTGGTTTCTTGACAGTGGAGCTTCTTTCCACATGATCAACGACAAGAGTTCGTTAAGTACCTTGGGTAATGATGAAAAGTATAGTGTCTCAGGTGTAGGCACAGTTGTTTTTAGAGGGAGCATGGAGCTCTCATTACCTTGACTGATGTCAAGTATGTACCAGGACTAAGGAAAAACTTGGTGTCGATTGCAATGTTGGAAGACAAAAGCTATGATGTAGTCTTCAGTAAGGGAAATATTTTCCTTTGACACATCACCACTAGATAGGTGAAGCAGATCGGTTCATGAGTTAAGAACCTGTATGCTCTTGAGGTTCAAGATGCATGCAAAGCCTTGAGGAGCAAGGAAATTGATGGAGAATTGGTGGTTGAGAGGGAGAGTACATTACCTCTCAACATGCAACGCCAGAAGAAGTATCAGACAATTATGGAGGAGCCACAATTGGTGAAGTAGCTTTAGGATGTTGTGGAGCAGCCACAATTGGAGAAAATGAGAGGAGACCAAGTGGAGGCATCCACTCATGCAGAGACCTCCAATAGGGGGAAACTTTGAGCCAGGTGGGCAGAGGGAGCACATGCATCCATATCTCCAGGTAGGAGGTGGGGCGATGTGGAGTGAAAGTCCCAAGAAGGCTGGAATAGGGGCAGGATCATTGAGGTACCCAACCTCTTTGATTAGAACTTGCTATGGGAGCCCTAAGGAGGAGTAGCAGGATTGGATGAGTGGGTAGAGATAGATGCAAATGGAGTGGAAGAGGGGGCTTCAGCATCAGAGGGTTTTTCTAGCCCAATAGGGAGGTTATTTAGGAGATCAGTTACTTACTTCTCAGTAACTGAGTTGCAGTGTAGCAGTGGGCAACATGATGCAACATGATGAGAGGAGGTGCAATGTGAATGCATCTTGGGAGATAGGACTAGCAGCAACACAGATGCAGCAGAAGGAATCAGTGTGATTGATGCAGCCAGAGATCAAAGTGACAGAGGCTATAGCAATTAGATACTGAAGAGCACAGAGGTGCAGAGTTTTTAGTCAATAGAGGCAATAGCAGTCAAAGACTTTGATGACAGAAGCATCATTCTGATTCAGGTTGGATCTTTTTTGTTTCTAGAGTTGTTGGAGCAACAACACTTGAGAGAAGTGTTGCATGTAGAACATTCC
Source organism: Pinus taeda (assembly GCA_000404065.3). NCBI lineage: Eukaryota > Viridiplantae > Streptophyta > Pinopsida > Pinales > Pinaceae > Pinus > Pinus taeda. The sequence continues at coordinate 71,539 of APFE030360387.1, read as the reverse complement.
AAAGGTTCAGGATCAGGTTCGTGTTGAATGCCTTTCTTGTTGAGAGGGAGTGTTGAAAATTGCAACAAGAAATGCTAAAAATAGAAATGATAAAAATAGCATTGCTATAAATAGCATTTCAGGATATACTCCAACTCTGTTGGAAATAGCAAAAAATAGAAATGCTAAAAATAGCATTTCTATAAATAGCATTTCCAGATATACTCCAATTTTGATTTATCCTTGAATCAAAATTGAGAATTCAAATTCAAATTTAGTCTCATTAGCTGTTTGTAAAATAATTAATTAATTCATCTTGAGTGAATTAGTCGGAGAAAAGAAAACATGAAGTCTATGTGAAGACATGCAACAATTATCCCTTTGATTGAGGAAGTTATCCCTTAATTAAGGAGATAAGGATGAGTTGTATTTGACTTGTAATTAGTTAGCTCAGTTAAATGAGTTAAGTCGAGTTAAATTAGTTCCAAACAATTGGAGGAACTAATTGTAAGTTCAGTCAGTTAATGCATGCATGCATGCAACTAGTGTTCTCCAGATAATTGAATATTCTCTCATAAATAACTCATGCATGTCAGTTCAGACAGAGATCTAGTTGAGATTAAAGGAAGGGATGATGCACTATCAGTTGGAGGAATTTTCCTATAGAGGAAACTCATCCATGCAAAAGGAATTATCTCCTTTAGGATTGTGCAGTTAGATCAGAGGTTAGTGAGCGGGTGAAGAGGCCAATTCACACAAGTGGCACCATTGGACCCCTAGGAAAACTGTGCAAGGAAATAGGAGGCTTGGAGGGCAGAGGAGAAGGTTTCTGAGAAGCCTTTGATTGCCTATGAGCAGCAGAGGGATTGCAGAGAGAGCAGGATAGATTGTGAGCTGATTCTTTTTGTAATACTGAACATATTTCCACACTTGTATGATAATATAGAGATTGAGGTTTTAGGCTACAGCTTTCCCTAGGTTATTCTTCTGTGTTCATGTGTGATTGATTTCTCATTCTCAGTTATATGTGTTCTATTTGATCTTGCTCATATTCGATTAAGCTTCTGTAAAGTTTGTTGTAGAAGTAGATCTTGTATTTTGCTTTAGTATATTGCATAATCTGTTGATCTACAGTGGGAATTTCTACAATAAGAAGATGGTGAAGAAAGAAGTCAACGATATACCTTCTACTTCCAATCCGTCCAATTCTAGTCCACTCCTTATTGAGTGCCCTAACAGTGAGTCCGTAATCCGAACACCTCCCAAGGGTGTACTTCATAATCTTATAATTTGAATGTTAGAGCTGCACAACACTACAATATTATTGAGGATTTAGCTCAAGCACTTTCGGCGATGTCTTCCTTGGAGGTTCTACAAACCTATCCAACATAGCAGAAATCATCGTTGTTTTCTATAGGTGTTATTGATCATGCCGATTCGAGTCTGATTACCTTTGAACTTGAAAATTGTTAGAAAATTACATATTACAGAGCAATGGAACACATAAAATATTGCAGAAATATAAACACAGAAAACGCATAAAACAAGAGAGACACAGATATATGTGGTTCACCCAATTTGGGCTACGTCCATGGAGAAACAACCAGTCCTTATTTTATTATATTATCGAGCAAACTAGAGAGATACAACCTACAACAGATCCATTGTAACTCCCTCTTTTCTCTCAATCTCCTCTCTTTTCCTCACTCCAAATACAAATATACATAGATGAAATACAATTCCCTCATATATAGTGAGGATTTTCCTTCTAGGGCAAAAAAACCTAAACTAAGCATAACTTCTACCATAAATCATCCGCCTAATGAATGACCCAGATTGACTAGAAATTACTAGACTTTTACAAGACAATTTTACATCTATTTTTAGCTTCGAGGGTGTTGGCCCCGAACCCCTACCAGGAGACCATTGGCTAGCGAACCCCCCAACCAAGGGGGATCGACTCCCCCACACCCCCTCACGTGGAGGGGTGTACAATCTTCCTGGGTTATACATTAGGCTGAGACCTTTGAATACAGAAGATAATCAGTCTCCACACCCAACAATCTCTCACTTGGAGACTTATTAGAGCAACTCCACCGCTGCTTCATTTGCTAGACAATGACTCCACTTTGGACCTGGTTGCTTCTCGTCTTCTTCATCATACTTGAAGACCAATTGAAACTGAGTAGATTCTCAGTTTCTCCCTGGTTACAACTTTTGTTAGCATGTATGCAGGATTCTAGCTAGTGTTTATCTTTTCCAGCTTCAACTGTCCATCTTCCACCGCTAACCGTATGAAATGGTACTTGAGCTATATACACTTAGTCTTGAAATGAAATGCAAAGTTCTTTGCAAGATGTATGGCACTCTGGTTGTCACTGTATAACCTGCCCAACTCCTGCTTCTTACCCAATTCATCTAGAAACCTTTGTAACCAAATCATTTCTTTACTAGCCTATGTAGCAGCAACATGCTCTGCTTCTGTTGTTGAAAGTGCAACAACACTTTGGATTTTTGAAACCCAACTGATAGGTGTTCCACCTACAGTAAATACATATCCTGTAGTGCTCCTCCCGTTATCTCTGTCACCTACCATATCTGCATCAACATATCCCTGTAGAGTAATATTTGAACCACCAAAGCATAATGCTTGATTTGTGGTACCTCTCAAATACCTAAGAATCCACTTCACCGCCATCCAATGTTATTTTCCTAGATTGTTCATGTACCTACTTACAACTCCCACTGCATGTGCAATATCAGGCCTTGTGCATACCATTGCATACATTAAGCTTCCAACTGCTGATGCATATGGAACTTTAGACATATGAGCCATTTCTTCCTGAGTCTTGGGACACGCCTCCTTACCTAATTTGAAATGGCTAGCCAAAGGTATACCAATTGGTTTTGCATTCTTCATATTAAACCTTTTCAACACCTTTTCTATGTACTCTCTTTGAGACAATGTTAATTTGCAATTATTCCTATCTCTAGTTATTCTCATACCAAGGATTTGTTTTGCAGCACACAAATCCTTCATTGCAAACGAGTTTGCCAATTTCTTTTGAGCACATTTATTTCCTACATGTTAGAGCCTGCAACAAGCATGTCATCTACATACAATAACAATATAATATAGTTGCCATCATTTTGCCTTTTGCGATAAACACAATGGTCAGAGTGACGTCTAGTATAACCTTGTTCAGACATAAACCTGTCAAATTTTAGATACCACTACCTTGGAGCTTGTTTTAAGCCATACAAGCTCTTCTTCAACCTACACACTAGTTTCTCCTTCACTTTTACCTCATATCCTTGTGGTTGTTGCATATATATCTCTTCCTCCAAATCCCCATGGAGAAAGGTTGTCTTTATAGCTAACTTCTCAAGATGTAAATCTTTAGTAGCTACTAGAATTAGAATAGTTCTGATTGAAGTCATTTTCACAACAGGAGAAAATATCTCATCAAAGTCTATACCCTTTTTCTGTGCAAACCCTTTCACCACAAGTCTAGCTTTATACCTTTTTCTACCTCCATCTTCTTCCTTCAACTTGTAAACCCATTTATTCTGCAATGCTGTCTTACCTACAAGAAACCTGACTAAGTCCCAAGTCTGGTTATGTGCTAAGGAGTCCATCTCTTCTTTCATGGTTTGCTCCCACGTCTTCTTGGTTTCTACCTGCACTTCTTCTTCATAACATTCTGGTTCACCAGAATCAGTCAACAATACATAATATAATGAAGGAGAGTATCATTCAGGGGGTCTACTTATCCTGGTAGATCTTCTAACACCACTTTCAAGTGTTTTAGGTGCTTGTTGCTGTTGTGGTCGTTGTGCTAGCTATTGATCATTATGATTTTCAGGCACCATCACTTTTCCTGTGATATCATCAAGCACTGTGCATTCTCTGTTTTCTTTTTCCTGTTGCTTTTCCTACAACTGATTCTTATGGAAGACCTTTTCATTGAATATTAAATCTCTGCCCCTAATGATTTTGTGATTTTGATAATCATATAAGAGATAACCAAAATCATTAACACCATATCCAATAAAGGTACATTTCTTTGATTTTGCCTCAAGCTTTGCTCTATTTTCTTTATTAATGTGGACAAAGGCTTCACAACCAAAAGTCTTTAAAAAAGAGTAGTTTACCTTTTTACCTGTCCATGCCTCCTCTGGAATACCACCATCCAAGGAACTTGAAGGCCCTCTGTTTATTAGATAAACAACAGTGTCTATAGCATCTGCCCAAAATTGTAAAGGCAATCCTGCATGCAATTTCATGCACCTTGCATGCTCCATGATTGTCTTGTTCATCCTTTTTGACATACCATTTTCTTGTGGTGTTCCTGGAACTATCTTCTCTCTGCGAATTCCATTCTCTGAACAATACCTATCAAACTCTTTGTTACAATATTCACCTCCATTATCTAATCTGAGACACTTCATCCTTTTCCCTGTCTCATTTTCAACCAAAGCTTTCCATTTCTTGAAAGTATCAAATACATCAGATTTATTTTGAATACAATAAATCCAGGTTTTTCTGGTTGCATCATCAATAAAAGTAACATAATAATGAGAGCCACCAAGAAATGATACCTGAGCAGGTCCCCATACATATGTATGCACAAGCTCTAATTTTTCTCTCTTCTTTTCTTTCCCAACTCTAAGGAATTTGACTCTCTTCTGTTTTCCATAAACACAAGTTTCACAAAATTCTAAATCAACATGCTTCACACCTGGCAACAAATTTCTTGAGTGAAGAATCTGCATCCCCTTCTCACTCATGTGCCCAAGCCTATGATGCCACAATGTCATATCTATTCTTGTAGAGGTTAAAGCATTAATAGAATTAGAAATACCATTGCATACATACAATGTACCAACCTTTCCTCCTTTCGCTATTACCAAGGATCCTTTAGTGACCTTCTAGGTTTTATCTGTGATAGTACTTACGCAACCTTCACCTCCAAAATACCCTGTTGAAATCAGATTTTTCTTCAAATCTAGAGCATGCCTTACCTCCTTCAATAGCCATTGATTTCCATTCTGTTGTTTTATGAAAATTGTACCCATTCCAACGATTTTACAGGGTTTATCATCACCCAATCGAACCTGTCCAAAAGCTCCTTGAACATTATCATGAAAATGTTTCTTATCAAGTGTGGCATGGAATGAGGCCTCTGAATCTACCACCCAGGCATCAATAATATTTTCTAATGAAAGAATCAAAGCATCTTGCAACACATCACCTGTTACATTTGCTTGATGATTAGTTTCTTGTTGAGCGTCTCCTTCTTTTCCCTTCCGAGACTTGCAATCTTTCTTCATGTGTCCTTTCTTCCCGCATTTCCAGCATACTATCCCTAATCGGCACTTGGATCTACCTTTTCTTGACTTACTACGATATCCTGGGCTCTTTCCTCTTTCCATTTTTCTTCCCCTAGTCTCTGCAGTCAAAGCATTGCCTGATGTCTCACCAGAGCTTTTCCGTCACATTTCCTCGCTAAGGATTGCACCGAAAACATCATCAAACTTTAAAGTACTAGATCCAGAGACAGAGTTACTAATGGCCATAACTAAGCCATTCCAACTTTCTGGCAACAAGCATAGAAATAATAGAGCCCTAACATCATCATCAAAATTTACCCCTACAGAACTTAACTGACTTATAACTATATTAAAATCATTTAACTGGCCTGCAACAAATCTACCTTCTGACATCTTCATATTAAATAAACACTTCATAATAAATACCTTATTTGAGGTCGAGGGTTTTTCATATATTTTGGCCAATGCCGACATTAAACCCTCTGTTTTTGTTTCCTTTGAAATATTAACTGCTGCCAACGCCGTTAGGCATAGCTGTATTGCTCCAAGTGCCTTTCTGTTGAGAATATCCCATCCTATGTCTATCATACTTGTCAGCTTCTTTGTCTTTCTGCTCAATGGTAGGTACAGATCTCTCTGATACAGATAATCTTCCATCTGCATCTTCCACAGCTGGTAGTTTTGGCCGTTGAATTTTTCAACCATAAACCTACCATCTTCCGCCATTGCTCCCACTCGAACTAGGAACCCTTCTCTCCTGCGAGTTTATCAGCCAAATAGACCTTCGGCTTTGATACCAGTTGTTATAAAATTATATATTACAGAGTAATCGAACACATAAAATATTGCAAAAATATAAACACAGAAAATGCATAAAACAAGAGAGACACAGATATACGTGGTTCACCCAGTTTGGGCTACATCCACGGAGAAACAGCCAGTCCTTCTTTTATTATATTATCTAGCAAACTGAAGAGATACAACCTACAACAAATCCGTTGCAACTCCCTTTTCGCTCTCAATCTCCTCTCTTTTCCTCACTCTGAATACAGATATACATAGATGCAATACAATTCCCTCACATATAGTGAGGGGTTGCCTTCTAGGGCAAAAAAACCCTAAACTAAACATAACTTCTACCGTCAGATCATCCGCCTAATGAATGGCCCAGATTGACTAGAAATTACTGCAATATCAATCGTGGATGTCCAAAAGACAATTATCCCACTCCATTTATCGATCAGATCATCGACGATTGTGCTGGGAGTGAGATTTTCTTGTTCATGGATGGTTTTTCTAGGTACAACCACATCAACATTTCACCAGTTGGTCAACATAAAATGACCTTTATCTATTAGTGGGGAACTTTCTCTTATAAAATGCTTCCTTTCAGTTTAAAAAATGTTGGTGCTAGCTTCCAAAGAGTAATGTCTTATGCATTTCACGATATTCAGCACATTGTTCAGCCTTACCTTGATGACTTACCAGCCTATTCTGCTAAGTGTCATGACCATTCAGATCACTTAAGATCCATCTTTTTGCGATGTTAGCATTATAACATCCTTCTCAATCCACACAACTGCATTTTTTGTGTTGAATCTAGTCGACTCTTCGATTTTGTGGTGTCCCGCGAAGGTATCCAAATCAATCCTTTAAAGGTTAAGGCCATTGTCAGCTTACCCTCCCCTACCTCATTACTGCAATTGTAAAGCCTGTAAGGAAATGATAACTTTCTCCATTGATTCATTCCTAATTACGCTGAACTCGCCAAGGGTTATACTCGCTTACTTAAGAAGGGGATCACTTTCATTTGGGATGAAGTTGCCTAAAAATCCTTTGATGCTTTAAAAGATATGCTTGTCAGTGCAAATTTACTGCATCCCCCTGATCATCGAGGCGATTATTTCCTATACTTGGTTGGAACTAATACTACTATTGCTATGGTGTTAGTTTAGGATGACAACGATGGCAATGAGCACGTGGTTTATTATTTAAGCCAAAATCTTCTTGATACTGAGTCTCAATATGCCCATACTGAGAAGCTTGCCTTGGAAATAGTCCATGTTGTCAAAATATTTTGACAGTATATCCTTTTACAAAAAACCACAATGATTTTCGATTGCAACCCCATGACCTATATAGTGACTCATCAGTTACTGGGGGTAAATACTCCAAATGAATCGTTATCCTACAAGATTTTGATTTGGAATTTACTACCTCCAAATCAAAGAAATCACTCATTTTTGTTGAGTTAATATGTGCCCTTCTGTCTGCAAGAAATTCTACCGAGTTCATTGATATGCTAACCCGTTCCTCCTCAAGGCATGAGTTGACTCCATCTCACTAGTCTTGGATCTCGGGGGGTAGGATTTGGTACCTCTTCCCACTGAGACCAAAATAAGGGCACACTCTCTAAAAAGAAGGTCACCTATATCGAACCGAACCCAAATTTCTTCAAGTGTCCATGCTTCCCTCGGTCAGTTGTCTTTTCATATTCACTAGAAGGCCTCCACACCAGTTAAATATGGTGGGGGTAAAACATGCAATAGCATATTGGAACTAGGATTTCGAAGCCTCATGCAAGGCTTGCATGCCAGATACACGCACAATAGTGAACAAGATTGTTCTCAAGGGAAGGGTGTTGGTGATTGTTGTTGTCTTCACCTTCCCTCCGTTGGTCATTTCGGCACCTGAACAATGCATTTGGATTAGATTTCTCGTACTCTCACCCCCTGGGAAATATCCAAATAGTTGGATCACTTCTCCTCTTCAGGATAATCCTATGATGAAGTAGATATCCGCCTCCTCAAGTTCTAGTTCCTGGCCTTTTATGATGAATATCTCTCGATCTACATCCCAAACACTGATCAAATAGGACAATAATTCCATCCTTGTGGTCCTGAAGGATTTTAGCAACCTGCAGTTCCTTAGAGCATTAATGGATTCAGGGTCCTGAGCTTCTTGGTGGTCTTCGGCCTCATGGCCTCTTTCTTTCCATTCTAGAACCATGATCTCATGCAAAACATCATTTAACACCAATTAATGTTTTTTTCATGGATTAAAATCAAATATTTTTTCTTGAAAATAAGGTTTTTCTTCCAAAACCTCAGCCTCGGCATCATCACACCTATTTTTACAAACAGAGTGATATCATCACATGGGCCTTTTGGCTTGAGTGTGATCATTGTAGGTCCGATGACCATACCTATGATGATCATTGGCACCCTAGAAAATTGAAAATCCTCCCTTATAACAATAAATTACTGTTAAAAAAACATAAAAAGGTGTTAAAATCAAGAGCAAAGATGGGCCTCTTACCTGTTGCAGATGGTTCGCGAAATGGCACTTTGGATCTCCCGTAATGGCCACCTGAAAATCGAGAAAATTAGGGAACAAATGCACTTTCAGAGCTTACTATGGTAAAATGTTAAAAAATAAAATTACTTTTGGTTATTTATAAGTTTTGAAAGTTATTTTTGTCAATATTTTTGTCAATATTTTATTATTATTTCTCGATATTAGTGATGGGTGTGTTTATTTTTGCAGTTATAGGTACCTTCAAGTGAACAATGATCATTTTTAATTGATTCTTACAAGTTTTGTTTTATCTCTTTTTCAAACTCATTAAATAAGCGAAAAAGGAACCCTCCTTAGTCATCTTTCAGCTCTTTTCTGACTCTTGAAAATCGAAAAGATTGTGGAGTACTTGTCATTTTGAACTTGTTAAAGAAAGTGAATCGACGTCACCTTAGTATACATTTACCCATTTTCAGGCTGAGATTGACTATTTATGAAAAAGGTACACCTTGATCAACCTGGTCAAGAGGTTCTCTTGGATATTGTTTTCTACCTTTTCAAGTTCGAGAGACAAATTACTAAAAGGGACATGATGGAGTTTTCTTTTTCGTCTCTTTCCAAACTCTCTAAATGTGAAAAACATATCGATTATTCTTATGTTGGACTCATTAAAATTTTATGACGAAAGACTCGTCACCATGATGAGACCAATTTTCTCCTTCCTATGACTCGTAAAACTTACTAGGATGGATTCATTCAAAGAATGAACTTACATGAAAATCATATGCTATCCCCTTCAAGCTTGTGATAAAAATAATTGGGGTACTCGCTAGAAATAGTGGGGGAAAAATGAAGATGAAACATCCTTTATATAGGCAGCATGTCGTTCTTGAATATGACACTCTTCTACTCTTGTGTCGGGTTTGGGATATCCTCAATCAGTCACTTGTCTTTCTGGGTTCAGGTGATCCATTTTTGCCTCTCATTTGACTATTCCATTTGTCATCTTGACCTTTAGTCCTATGTCAAGTTAGATTTTGCCACCCTCCAGAGTTGTGTCGCCAGTGTTCAAGAGAAGTCCAATTTGCAGTTATTTACCTATACATTGTCTGACCCATTGTTACGGTCTTGGATCTCATTCATTTCATTCTACTTTATTCCTTGTTTCGTGACGATAATGGGGGACTCATCATTTCCCTCCTTTGACATGTCACTTCCTATTGACTTTAGCTCATTATCCAGGAAGATGACTTAGAAACTCCCTTTCAGTACTTTAGATCTTACATGCCCTAATGGAAAGTTCTTCGCATCCGATTCATCATTGGCTTTCGATCAGGTGATTCCATGAATATTTGACTTCAGATTCATTATCACATTCATGGATTTTATTATTGTACCTTGAGATCTGTTGTCATTATTGGTGGTTTCTCTCGTACCTGTTAACAATCCACATCATTGGCCAGTAATCAGGCGGTTTTCTAGCATGTTCAACTTCAACACATTTATTCGCATGTTAGGATTCATACTTTGATCAAGTCGGGATGGAGCGAAAGACCCTGAGTCTTGTCTGATATGGCTCAGGCTGCATGTAGTTATATGTTATTCATGATTGTACATATTTTTCTACTATACGGATGGCTGTGACCATACCGTGGGACTTTACATTTATGATGATCCTTCTATATTGGATGGTTGCATCCATGTCATAGATTCATGTCTTGATCTTAGATATGTATATGTATATGCATCCTTGATTTGCAGGTCTCCTGACAATGGGTGTCCTCATCCTTGCAAAATCTCGTAAAGCATCTCAGCCATCACTCCTCTTCTGCCTTCATTCTTTAAGGGGCATCTGTTACATAGTATTTTGTCACACCTCCTACACTTCCCTGTGACATACCTCAATGTGTTTGAAACATGACCATTATGCAATGTACTCATTCATATATGCATCTCAGATCCCTTTGAAGACATTGATTGGAAAATGCCTTCAGCTTTCCGTCAAGAAATAGCTCTAAAAACCCTAAATTGAGAATAATCACTCTTAAAAGGCTTAAAATAGTGATGATTGCATGTTGCATTGTATTTGACTAGTGATGGCATCACTTTGTTCCATTGCATACCCATGATGATCCCAAATAGGATGAGAAGCTTCGTGATCTAGAAGCTTCCAGAGCGACGAGCTGGAGGTTGTTTGGCATAGATGAGGTTGAATCCTACCAGCTTGGCCTCTTGGTCTTATCGCTATGAGCTACCTCCTTGAGATGAGGGCCTAATCATATCTTTGGAGGGGTCCTAACTCCCTTTCCCAGCCTATAAATTCATCCTCTCCCATTCCCAAATGGTTGGTCTATGTCTATTTGCACCCTTATGCTAAGATTGTGCCTAGAGGCTATTCATTTAACTTGGAGAAGGAGTGCTTGGAGAGTTCTTGGCTTGGACTTGGATTACCACTCATGGAGAGCCTATCAACATTAAGGCTTTGGTTGTAAGCTTCCCTTTATTTTCTAATAATACACAACTATTGGTTCATCTTCCCAAAATGCATATGTTCATGTATCATTTAGCTTAACATTCCTTTATCAGTTAAGTAGGTTGTTATTGGATTTGCTATTCATTTTGGAATGCCTTATTGTGTCTTGATCACTTTTGCAGGTACATAAACACCGAGAGAAGCAGGAACAAGTTTGTGATACAAGTGGTTCAGGGTCATCAACAAAGGAGATCAGAATAGCATCAGAACAAGGTAGGCCATCTCTTTCGTTTTATTTTCAATTGTAATCTAGGAAGATGTCTAGTTGATTGTCACTTCAGTTGCTAGACCCTCTCATTGGGCTAGAGGGATCGTCTATGTCCATATAGAGGATTAACCTTGACAACACTTCGTTGCATGATATTATTCCCCATGCTTTCCCCTGTTTTCAATATGAATTTCTTTCACACTAGCTTCATCTAGATTAGTGGGATAAAACAACAAAATGAGTGACAAAGATAACCGTGTAAAGTGTTAATGTATTTCATCAATTGTTTTTGTGTGTTCAAAGAATATTTAATGCCAATGACCGCTTTCTAAAATATTCTGTAAAACTTTAGACATTCCAACCTTTACCCTGCCTTAAGTTTTTCCACTCCATCATGGATTTTTTCTTGTAACCCAATGGGTAAAATTGCCCTCTTAATGCAGAAATAAAACCAGACCATGATGAAAGGAGTTTGCGATTATGCTTACTACATTTTGAATTTTTGTTTGCCGCCATACTTTAGTTGTGTATCCCAGCCAAAGAGATGTCAACTAAATATTTTCTTTTGTTGATTTTATTCATGCAATTAGGGTTAGCACAGTATTTATGAAATTATGATAATTACTTTTAATGTAGATCTTCTTTTACTTTATTTCAATATGTCCTTCAACAATTATACTTCAAAAATTCATCCATAAAGAAAAATGTGTTAGGTCCCTATAGTACTAGTGTATTCCCCCATTATTATTGTCATTGTAGCCCCTTATTGTTATTGTTGTGCCCGTGTTGTCCCCATATTGTTATTATTGTGCCCCACAGAAGCCCACTATTGTTATTGTTGTGCCCTTACATTATTATTGTTATGTCGGCTCTGATTATATTGTGACCCCTTAGACTCCTATATATAGAAAGGAGGTTTTTTCATTTGAATCATCCAAGAATTGTTCATTTGTGGAATTTAAAGGAGGTTTCCCCTTCTCAAAGGCTAATTTTGAAGTCATTGATCTATCTCTTATTCTATTTTGTGAGCTGGTTGCATAGCATTTGGTATCAGAGCTTTGGATTCTAGGGTTTCACTGCTTCAAATAGGTCATTGTGGAATTTTTGATATCACATTTTTCTATGAATCCTTAGAAGCTGAAATTGAAACCTATTGAGTTAAAACCTTGGTGAACCTCTTGTAAAAAATTCAGATTTGTTCTCACTATATTTTCAGAGATATGATTCGAGGAAGTTAGGGTTTGTTTGGGCTCCAAAATTCGATCTCAAATAGGTGACCTTGGGAAAATCATCATAAATGTTTCTTTGAGCATCAGATTCAAATTTCATAAATAGTGACAGAAATATGACACATTTTAGTTTGTTGGGTAGCATTTCCAAGGTCGAAGGTCAAAACTGTGACACGTGGTGGTTTGTACTAGTTCGCTCTATTGAACCAATATATAATCACGTCATCTTGGGAGATTGGGCATAACTCTACCTTAGATAATCCAATCTTGATCAGACTTGTGGGGTTGGAAAGAGGACTTAGAGGGATACCATAGGACACAATTTTAGACCTTGGACATCTGAAATAACATAGATATATCATATTTGATATTAAGCTCCTACAAAGTAAAAATAAAAATCTATAGTTTTTGTTTTTAATTTGCATAAGCTTTGTTTGAGAAAGTAGTTTGAAGTTATTCAAAGGGCATTGTGAAGCATAATTATCGTTAATTGATTACCCAAAGAAAGAAAATGGAAACACATAGTAAGAAACCCAAAATATCTACTATGACACATGAAGAAGAGGAAGAAATGCCACATGACATATCAAAATTATGAGACCAAGTGCAACAAATTTTGCTCTTGTAAAAAGTAATTGAAGCTAAGATGGATGGTTTGAAGAATGACATCAATGGTATAGAAGCAAAATTGAAAGGAAACATTGAAGATTTGAAGAAATACATGGTAGCTATGACAAAAATAAATTGGATGCACTTACCTCCTTCAATTAGTTATGAAGATCAATTTCGAAAGTATCTAGTCAGAAGATATTTTGACTGTCAAAGGATAAGTTTATGGACAACGCAACTGAAACAATTAGGATTTTATATTAATAATTATTTTAATTTGGAAAATTTGTTACAACTTTGTCCTAACCTTGGAAATTGTTATCAAATAGTTAATGTGTATTCTCAAATTAGATCACATGAAAATTTAGAGATTCTAATGATGATCTTATCATTGCAATATGAAATTATAAATAGATGTACTATTTACCTCTGCGAGATAGAAATATAGAAATAGATAGACAATGATAGAGGGCAAGAACACCAACATTGTAATGTTTTATCTTTCATTAATGTAATCTCAATCATTGGTGGTGCCATACCTTTTTGTTGACTATCTTGTGTGTCGTGTAATGTACCAACCCCTGCTAGGAAGGAAGCCCCTTCCTTCTTAGCAAGGATTACTAGTTAGGAAGGTAATGTAGTTGTTTGATTTATTTCCTCTAAGTAATAATTCATGTGTGATCGTTGTTACTATTATTATTACTCTTGTTAATTCTTTAATGATTACAAAATTCTAACCTCTGTATTGTGTAACAACATAGGTCCCAGACCAGTCCCTTTATTAGTGTGAAAGTTATTTAATTCCTATTATGGTTTGATGGTGTTTTCATTTCATTTGAATGTATGTTTCTACATTTGTTGAGAGAAGGGTTTCTAGGAATTCTCTTATTTTTTAAGAGTGACAGAGTGATAAAGTGGTTTTATTCTACATTATGTGTTTATTTCTTGAGAGTGTGAGAAAATTTTGAGAGTGTAACAACTAGAGTGTTGAGTTGTTGAGAGTGTGATTACAATGATTGAGTTTGAGATTAATTAGCACTAGATCATTCCCCTTGCGTATAGTTTTTGTAATAGCCTTGCAATAATAAAACCTACCTAGATTGAAAATTAATGTGAAGAGTTGGAACTATAGCTCTAAATTAAAAGGACATTTTTTCTTCCCAAGAGCAAGATGAAGAAAAACCTATACACAATTTTCACATAATGTAAGTTGAAGCAAAACTTGGAATGTTATATGAAATATAAAGCATGATTATTTAAGGGTCAAATTAAACATATAATAATTCTAAATGTGTATAATAATTAAATAAACATTGTACAATTTGAATCAATCATATTGACGAATAAATGAAGTCTGGGCATGCATTTTAGTGAAGCAAGGCAATTTTGGCCTATTTCACAAAAATGCACATGTAGCCCTTATTTCAAGGCCAAATTGAATGATTCAACTTTGAAAGTATTTTTTTCTCATAATTACCATTATTTTTTCACATATAAATTTTGTTTTGCAAGAATATGCCAAATTGGATCGATTTCGTAGGGTTAAAGTTAAGGTTCATGTGTATCAAATAAATTCACACTAGGACCTATACTTAATTCATTGTGTGATAACGTCATTCCAACCTAAATGTAAAACCATTTTATGCAAATAACATAGTCATTTTCATAAAGGAAATGTTATATAGTAAAAATCAAGTCTACCAAAGTAAAAATTGATCATATCTACCAATGATCACAATCGGAACGAATATGCACTCCTAGGCCAAACTAATTACACTCTTGGTAATGAAATTCGAAATGGTACATGATTGGAAAATTCCTAACCTTGGGATATAACCTTGCATCATGTCTAACAAATATCCTACATAATTATGTTTCCCACTTATTGTTGGCTTAGTGAGGCCTAACCCAAGTTCAAAAGTGATTTAGCCAAGAAAATCCTGGTACTACTGGCCCTTTCAGCAATAGTCCGTGGAGCGCGAACTGAGGTCTCACTCGAAGTAGTATGGGAGGGTGCTAGAACTAATTTTTCGCACCCTAGGGATGTTTGATAGGAGGTAATTGGTACACAGTCCAACCTTCGCACTTATTGTGCTACGTGCATCAGCGGGCACCCCACACCTTGCGATACTGTCTTTGTGCAGTTCCAGCTGCAGCACGACCAGTGTTATTTACCCAAGTCTTCCTTAATTAGGCTTTTTTAGCTGATTACTTAGATTATTTTCATATACAAGAATTCATACAAGTATTTATCAATTGCGTGCAATAAGTAAATAGAGTAAAAGTAATGCATAACATCAAATATGAGATGTACAAAGTAAACTTCTCTTTATTAACTTTCAATGCCAAGTACAAACCTGACTCTGCCCTGTGCACTCCGCTGCAGGGGTCTACGCACTCAGCTGCAGACTCTACTAGGCCTCTGTGCACTCAACTGTAGAGCCTCTTCCTACTACTATGACCCAATACACTTCAAATTCAACTCTAACCTTGAACCTTGCCTTCATTACTCTATCTATCCTTACTTTTCTTCACACTTAAAGCCTCACTCCATTTATATAATCCCATGGTCCATGGACCATGGGTAGGCCGACTTTACACTAATTTACAATACAATGCTTAGGGTAGACAACCCTATGACTCAATTTTACACTTTGCACTCCATGCCTGCAATTTGCGGAGTTCTAAACCATCTTTGACCAAAACTTGGGCTTTGAGCCCCAAAACCATGCTACGGTGGATTCCATGCCCAACAAGTCCCCAAAAAAATCATTATGACTCGTCCCGAGTCACTCTGATAGTGTGGTGATCTTGCCACGGAGCCCCTCAAACTATGCCTATACTGAAAGAAGGTACGCAACACATTGTTCTGTCGTCTGCCGGACCTGCTCTACTCTTTCGGCTGAATGTTTACCATCAAGGGAAAATCCCTATCTTAAGGCATGCATCACCTTCATCTGTGTGAGCTTCCCTTCAATATCGGTAGTGATGAGGAATGCCTCATCAATCCCAAATTCCAAATTGATCTTTTGTTTTCTCAATGCCTATAGCGCACAGCCTTCTCTGGTGCGAAGCTCAGCTATGACCCCATCTTGTAACTAGTACAGGGTTTCTCACAGAAGGGTGGCCAAGTTTAATCTCAACCCCTTAATCCTACCCACCACAGCTCGGTCAACTTCGTTTGCTACCACTAACATGTGCTCGGGGAACACGAAAGTGTTGGTCACGCAGACGCGCAGCATCTATTCCGCCTTTGATGTACCGACTGCGACATATTGGGCCATCATTCATGTTTGAGGGGGTTGCACCTGTAGTCCCTATAACTACGTTCGTGGCGCCCCCAACACAGTGTTCTACTCCACTATCACCTCTTGGAGCATGTCCTTAGTGACATCGTGAACCGTTTCGCCAATGTAAAAAATATCACCTTCTATAAGCATGATCAGGTCAATGGACATCTTGGATGCCTTAGCCTTCTTTTTGGGGAGTAGTTTCTTAGGGACATGTGGCCGTTCCAACTATTGCAAGGTAGTTTTTGGATCTGCGTGCTCTTCGTCTAGGTCGATGTCCTCAACCCCCTACCTTGTGGACATTACATGGCCCCCCCCCCCAGCCTCTTTTATTGGCACTGTTGTTATTTTTGTCATCTGCGCCATTGCTGTTGCATCAGCGTCTTCCGCTATGCGGCTACTTTTGCTACTGCTTGTTCCTAGCACCTCTTTTTGGCTAGTTGCATGATGTGCAGCTTGGCGTCCTTCTTCCTTTGTTGGGCTGTAGCCCTCTCCATTCCTACCAAGTCGGGGGTGCGCCACTCCGGAGGCCATGTTTCTAATGCTGTGAAGATGACATCATCAATAGCAATAAATGGAAGCTATGTCCATTCCTTTGTTGGATCCTTCCACACCCGGACATGAATGTTGTGCATGTCTACTTTAAACTCTGCAAAGCTCTGTAGAGTGGCGCACACTGTGGGAGACAACTATGGTCTTCTATTGATCCACATCCTAATGCTCCCCTCCATCAGCACCCAAAAAATCTTGCTCGCGTGAATCCACTTTGCTTCCTTCGTGGCCTAGAGCGAAGCATTCTTCGCAACTTCAGGTAGGTCTTGGCTGATAGGCGAGAACAGGCTATCTACCGGTAGTTCACCTGTTACCAACAATATGGATAAGAGAAACCATGAGTAGTGGAAGGTCTTACCCTGCTCTTGAGCCTCCTTGTAATTCATCAAAAATTCCTCACAAAGGTACTCGATGCAGTTGAACTAGACCCCCTCTGCACATTGTTTGGCCAGTGCAACCACAGGCGTGGGTACTTCATTAGCATAGCACGTTTGCATTAATTTGTTGGCCAGGAGCTAGGTGGCTACGTGCACACCTTTGTCCTTGATACTCGCAATTGCATAGCCATGCTTCTTCTTCTCCAGCTTGTATTTGGTTTTCATGGCTTCCATGAGAGAACAATCGTTCCTTTTACCGACTATTTCCTCGGGGTCCCTTCCCTTATAGGGAAATCGAGAAATCCTATGAATAAGTTCCGCTGTGATGGGAATAGGATCCTCCAGCCATAGATACCCATCATGCACCAGGCACAGTAGCTGCCTGATGAGGAAAATGGTGATGGGCATGCGGTGAAAGTGGGGTATCCATCGTAGATGAAGTAACTTGGCCTTCTCCACACCATGTAGCCATTTTTGTGGTTCCAATGTGATTATTGGATCCTCCAACTTCTGTTTCATCAAGATTTCTATCACCAGGTGTGGGAACTTCTTGCTGTTTGCAAGGTACCAATCTTCGAATTTCAGGGTAGTCACCTGGCTGAGGGGCGAACCTTCAAAAGCAATGCCATCGGGGAGTAGTGAGGTCTGGCTATAGATGGGAGGATCTTGTGGGAGTGCAAAAGCTCCCACAAGATCCTCCCATCTATAGCCAGATTCACCCAATCCTGGTCTCGCACAGTTATCTTATAAATACAATCGAGATCATCGTCACACATTGGTTCAGTGTAGCACGCTCCTTCAACTGGGTCCAGTGGGACTACTACACGTAATGACTTTTTCTCGAAGATCATTTTGCACTTCTTTAGGTTGATGACTCTGTTCATATTGGTGGCCCAGTCTATTCCTAATAGCACGGGATAGGTATTATTGTCATCCACAATCTCTATTACTTCAAAATTTGCCTACGTGCTCGCACCTTTAATATCACTTGTTACCCCTTGCAACCTCCCCATGGGCAAAATGTTCTATTGGTTCACCATTCGTAATTGAATAGGGGACCATTATAATGCGGCCTGCCCATGCGTTCCCATTGTTTCTTTGGTAATACATTCACGTTCGAACTCATATCTAGGATTACCTAATCCATTTCATACTCACCAATCTGTGCAGTCAACCTCATTTCCATTCTAGTGCGCAATGCATGCTTCCCTAATTTCCAGACTACATGTAGTTCTCCTGACCCTGCGCACTTGGTGATTATCTCCTATAGTCCTTTAACTGCCATGTTGTCATGTAGCAGTTTCATGCATGTCTCCAGAAAGATAGTGAGCATTGAAGGATCCATTCCTGGCTTTGGTTGATCCTTACTACTTGAAGTGGAGGCCTCCGTGAAGCTCTTCTTGGCTTCCATGAATGTCCCCTTTGTGCACTCTAAGTCAAACTCAGGTTCCTTTGTAGGAGCCTTGCAAACCCATGTAGTTTCCTCTGGATACTTCCCCGTATCCTCTACCATGGCCGTATTGCTTCTAAGCATCATGTTTACATTCGAGTCCTCTTCATGCAGCTCAGACCTCATCATTTGTATATTCTGAGTCAGGGGAGGCTGGAATACCCCTTTTTCACATATCCTTGTGATCAACATAGGGCAGTATATGATCAAATTGAGCACAATACGAACATGATATCCTCGTTGGGTTGGTAAAATCGTGAGCATAATGCCATGGTCCTCCGCAATTGTAACATATTAATTGTCCGTGGCCCCTTCGTGGTCCCATTCCACCTCATCCTCAACCTTGCCCCTTAAATCTAGCGTGCCCCATCCCTGCATTTGGGTCGAGGGCTCGCATTTCGGTTTGCATCCTATAAGTAGGGGTCCGATCCATCATTAGCTCGTAACTGTGGCAAGTGCGCTCATCGTGGCCTACCGACCTGCAGAAATTACAAAACAATTGTTGGGGTGTCTATGTATACTTCTGCAACAAATGACAATTATCCGTCATGTGTTTCCCACCTATCTGACAAATCGAACACCATAAAGAAAGTGTCGCACTTGGCCCTGCCTGTGCCTTTGGTCTTAATGGCATTGACCCTCCTCCTGCCAAGTAGTTCATGAACACTGGACAATGATCCTTGTCATGGCCTTGGCCTTTGCATTTTATGCACCATACTTCCTCGCGCGCCTCTGGCCGTAGTGCCCTATCTTGCTTCAAATTTGCATTTCAAACATAGGTTCTATAGTTGCATGTGGATTTGTTGCACTCCCAACCCAAGGTCTTGTTTTGGGGTCTCATGTAATCTCATTTCCATTTCCAACGCTTCGGCCTGGGTGGAAAGTTTCTGTTGTGACAATGTCATCCTCAAGTGCGGTGTCAGAGATGCTACAAACCATGCATGATGCTTTCCATCTGTCAACTTCATATTGGCTTCGCGGATCGTACTCTTCAACCGTTGATCCATATCCTAGGGAGTCTCACCCAAGAGCATCGTGATTTCTTTAAACTCGATGATTGATTGTGTTTCTAACTTTGGCCTACTAAATTCCCTATTCTGCGATCTCGATCTCTATTATCCTTGCATTTGGGTGGTCATTAGAGTGCTTGATATACCATGTTAATATGTGATCCTGCAGTGCGCTCACTAATGTAGCCTTCTTAATATTGTCGTCCATCACACCTTGTTCTTCCCATACTACTCTTACCACGAACTAGAATTGGTCTGGATCTTCATTCCCTACTCCTTTGAATACTAGTAGTTTTATCGCGCTCGCCGTACTAAACTGTGGAGGTGGTGGAGGTGGAGTGGGTGGAGATGGAGGTGAGGGAGGTGAAGCGGGTGGCGGTGTGGGTGGAGGTGGTAACCAAGAAATATGTTGCCTTATCAAGCCGACCGTGCTTCTCGGAGAGACCTTAGCGAAGTCTTCCTTGCTCTCTTGTGAGGGTGAAATTAAGGGACTGTTTTCTAATTCTACACTACTTTTGTAGATCTTTCCACCCCGCGTAGTCCCAAACATTAATGTATTCGCATGAACCTTTTTTCACACAATAGCATCTTAATCCAAGTATTCAAAGATTCAATATACTTACCTCGCAGTCCTTTGAGAAAGCATCACTCTGCCTCACTGTAGCTCACGATCGTGTCTATCGCAAAATCAATGATAAACCAACTATTATCCTATTGATCCAATGGTCCACAGCTCGCGTGATCTTATCTTATGATGCTTCTATTCTACGCACTAATTCCAAAGTCCACACTATTGGTTTGTCGAGCCTGCACCTTCCCTTGCTATCGACTAACTTCACGCCACTCACATAGCTTAGAAAGAAAGGATGCAAAGAAAATCTTGTGGATTTCCATATACACGTAGCACTCCAACCACTTTTTCTTCGATACTTGTGGAGTTTTGTTTTCCTATGTCACGAACTCATGAATCTTCTTGTTAAACCACTCTTTAGTTTCCTTCTTTGTTGGGTTCTAGTGGCACGACATCAGACATCCCTTATGCAGATCCTGGTCCCGGCAATGGAACCATTTGTTGGCTTAGTGGGGCTTGACTTAGGTTCAAAAGTGCTTTAGGCAAGCAAATCCTGGTACTCCTAGCCCTTTTGGCAGCAGTCCGCGGACCACAGACTGAGGTCTCAACCAAAGTAGTATGGGAGGGTGCTAGAACCAGGTTTCTACACCCTTGGGATGTCTGATAGGAGGTAATTGGTACGCGGTCCAACCTTCACACTTACTATGCTACACGCATTAGCAGGCACCCCGCACCCTGCAATATTGTCTTCGTGCAGTTCTAGCCACAGCGTGACCTGTGTTATTTACCCAAGTCTTCCTTAATTAGGCTCTGTTAGCTAATTACTTAGATTATTTTCATATATAAGCATTCATACAAGTATTTATCAATTGCACAAAGTAAGTAAACAGAGTAAAAGTAATGCATAGCATCAAAAAATAGATGCACGAAGTAAACTTCTCTTTATTAACTTTCAATCCCAAGTACAGACCCGACTCCGCCCTATGCACTTAGCTGCAGGGGTCCAGGCAGTCAATTGCAGACTCTACTAGGCCTCTGCGCACTCAGCTACAAAGCCTCTTCCTACTACTATAACCCAGTACACTTTAGATTCCACTCTAACCTCGAACCATGCCTTCACTATTCTATCTATCCTTACTCTTCTTTACCCTTAGAGCCTCGCTCTATTTATACAATCCCTGGGTCTGCAGACCATGGGTAGGTTGACTTTACACTAATTTACAATAAAATGCTTAGGGCAGACAACCCTATGACTCAATTGTACACTTCGCCCTCCGTGCCCTCAATTCGCGGAGTTATACACCATATTTGACCAAAACTTGGGCTATGAGCCCCAAATCCATGTTGCAGGGGATCCAATGCCCAACACTTATACACAACTTTCACGTAAGGCAATTTGAAGAAAAACTTAGAATGTTGTATGAAATCTAAATTATAAATATTTAAGCTCAAAGTAAGGATATAACAATGTAAAAGTGTGTAAAATCATTAGATAAACAACATTCAATTTCAATCAATCATATTGGCCAATAAATGAATATTAGGGGTGAATTTTTGTGAGGCAAGGCAATTTTGGCTTGCTTCACACAAATGCACTCCCAATCTTCATTTCAAGGCCAAATTGAATGATTCAACTTGGATAGTATTTTTTTACTCATATGTAGCATTGATACAATTAAATATTTTTATTTTTTCACATATAAATTTCCGTTGTTCAAGAATACTTCAAATTGCATGTATTTCATATGGTAAAATGTAGGTCTTGTGTGCCTCAAATAAATGCACACCAGGAATATTTGAGAACAAGGGGATGGACTACGAAAAATCAAATTTTAATATTAATAGTTGAAACTTTTAGCTTCTTGGTTAAAACCTTATAACTGTAAGGTTAGATGACCTTATTTTAGTAGTAATTAGGTTTAAATGTTGCCAAGGGATAGACAAAGATATAACACCTAGGGTTTGCAGGGTCTATTTTAGGTTTTTCCCTATTATACATATTTTTTATGGTTTTAAGTTTAAGATTAGGTCAAGTGACCTAGTTAGGGTTTGAAGATAAATAGGTCAGGAGAATGGAGACAAATTGTACTAGTTCTTATTTCTTGTTTGAAAATGAAGTCTAAGTAAAGATATAACAACTCAAAAGTGTAAAACCATTAAATAAACAATGTAAAATTTGAATCAATCAAATTGGCCAATAAATGAAGCCTGGGTGTGCATTTTAGTGAAACAACAAAATTTTCGTCTACCTCACAAAAAATCAATCCCAACCTTCATTTCAAGGCAAAATTGAGTGATTCAACTTGGAGAGTATTTTTTACTCATAAGTAACATTAATAAAATTAAATGTTTTTAATTTTTCACATATATATTTTTATATTCAAGAATACTCCAAATTGCATGGATTTCGAAGGGTAAAAGGCAAGGTTTGTGTGCCTCAAATAAATGCACACTAGGAATTTTTTGGGAACAAGGTGATGGAATAACAAAAATAAAACTTGAATTTAATAGTTGTAACTTGTAGTTTCTTGGTGAAAACACTATAAGGCTGGATGACCTTACTTTAGTAGTAATTAGTTTTAAATTTGGCCAATGGATAAGTAAAGAGATAACACCTAGGGTTTGTAGGGTCTATTTTAGGGTTTTTCGATATTGTACATATTTTTAGGGTTTTAAGTTTAATATTAGGTCAAGCGACCTAGTTAGGATTTGAAGATAAATAGGTAAAGAGAATGGAGACAAATAGGACTAGTTATTATTTCTTGATTGCAAATGAAGTCTAAGTAGATCTAGGGTTTGATTGCCACTTATCGATTAGAAAAGTCCTGAATAGGAATTCCCAACATATAGGAAAATGGTGACTATAATTCTAGGGTTTAATATAATGAAGGAACTTATGTGATTCACTATAAACTAAGGCCTTTCCACTAGCATTCAATATTTAAGATCCACGTGAGGGCTAACATGCCATGATAATACCTCAAGAAAATACATAACATTTCAATGTTAAACAAATTTTAAAAGATGAAAACTTAAAACCAATCTCATTAAAACACATAGTACCTCATAAACCAACAAATTTCATCATCATGAGCAAAAATTTCACAATAGTGCTACTCTTTCTTAATAATAGTAGAATTCCAAACAAGAAAATGAAAAGAATAAAATAGAGTGAACTCCCCCTTGTCACCAATGTGTTACAATTTACAAATTAGAAGTCTATTATTATTTATACATGACCTTAGAGACCTTTGAAATGTGTGGGGAACATGACGCCCCACATAACATGAAGTACATACTCATTAAATTTGTGTGGACAATAACTCAACCTCATTAGATTTTTGTCATGCATGAATACTCCAAATTGGATTGATTTTATAGGGTAAAAGGCATGGATTGTGTGCCTCAAATAAATGCACACCACGACCTGTAATTAACTGGTAATGAAACCATGATCATTCCATCCTAAAGATTTAAAAAATTTCTACAACATATGATACTCATTATCCTAAAATAAATATTACTCACTAAAATCCAATTCTTCCAATGATCAAGTCAGAACAAATCTGTACTCCCAGGCCAAACCAATTACACTATTGGTAATGAAATTTGAAATGGGACATGATTGGACAATTCCTAACCTTAGGATATAACCTTGCATCATGCCTAAAAAATATCCTACACAACTATGTTTCCCACTTATGTCACATTTTGGATGTGACATGGAATTTGAAATCCTAGGTTTCTAATTTGCAACAACAATTAAAGAGGGAAAAATGGCAACAATCAACAAATCAACAAATAAACAACAATCAACAATAATCAAGGGAAAAAGAGCTTGAGGATAAATTAAAACAAATCACTAGTGAATTTGCCAATTGTAGATATCAATTAAAATCTACAAAGGAATATTTTGAAAGGCAGGAAACTGAGAAAAAGCATGTATAGAAGAACAATTTGGATTTATTGAACATGCTAAGCCAACAAACAGTCATTTTGAGAGAAAATTGTGAAAGGAAAATTCAACAAATTTAGCAAGGATCAAAGGATGCGTCTATTGTAGTGCCCAAACAATCACAGGTCTCCATAGAAGGAAAGAGACACTCATATTCTCAAGAGGAGGGTTTGAAGAATCCTCTCAAGCATCCTCAGGTTTCATAATATTAATTTTTAGGTGTTGTATCTATGTAGTCACATTTCAACATTTAATCTATCTATCTATCTATATATATTATATATATATATATATATATAATATTATATATATATATATATATATATATAATATATATATTATATATATATATATATATATATATATATATATATATATATATATATATATATATATTATATTATATATATATATATATATATATATATGTTAATTATGACATGATTATATCATTATATTTTTCCATTAATGTGGCATTCTTGAATAATTGCTAATCTTTTTTGAGGACTTACTTTTATGTCTCCTTCATGGAGTTTTTGTCTAGTCGTGGTCTCACTCAGATCTAGTTACTCTTTTATTTTTAGACAATGTAATGGACTTTTATACGTTGATACCTTACTGGACAGAGAAATCGATGCATTGTAATGTATTTAATTTCTATTTGAAATATAAAAAAAGTCTTCTTTCCATAGTAGAACAAATTTACAATATGCTTAGTGCATCATATGGAAAAATTTACCATAGGGGGCCTCAAAAGGAAATTCAGGGGTTGTTGGAGTTGGAGATGTAATTTTAACCAATGGTAAAAAAATCTTATCTTATGCCTAGGGGATTAACACTACCTCAATTAACCAAGCAAAGATGTGGGCTTCCTAGAAAGGTCTCTCCATTCTTGGGCATGGTTTTTTCTATTAATAAGAAAATTACATAAAGCTTACGTGAGATACAAATTTCGCAAAAACAAGATAAAATAGTTGCATAATAAGTTTGTATATATCAACATCACTAGAAATATAATACACATATCCTTATCTCACCAAACAAAATATCCTTTTAAGACTGAAAAAATAGTACAAAAATTAAGGCTTCAAGTCTCAATAAATTATCAACTCCGGCTCCAACATTCCAAAGTATCAAGCAAAAGAAATAATTTCTTTACTTAGTTAGTAAATAAATAGTATACAATTTGAATAAACCATATTGGCCAAGATATGAAACCTGGCGTGTTTTTTAGTGAAGTAAGATCATTTTGGCCTACTTGATTGAAATGCATTCACAACCTTAATTACAAGGCCAAATTGAATGATTGGACTTGGAGAGTAGTTTTTTACTCATAAAGAAAATTAATACAATTAGTTTTTTCTAATATTTCCCATAGAAAAGAATTTTTATTAGGCTTAGTGAAATGTTTCAATTTGTTTTATAATATAAATTAATGAACAAACTTTGCATGCATGTGTCCTGAGGGTTTGGATTTAATTTTTTTTACATATACGATATATGTAATTATATTTTTTAATAATTGCATATTTAATGTATTGTTATTCAATAGGCTCTTCATCCTAGTTCAGTTAGAGTCTAGCCAATAAGATGAAAACACCTCTAAACCATTATCAAACAAAAATTACCATTAACCATGCTAGCTCTTATCCAAGTAATCCTATTTTTTTTTGCCAAACAATCATACCAAATATTAAACACTTGAAGAAATTCCCACTGTAGATCACCTGATAATGCAATATACTAAAGCAAAATACTTGATCTACTTCTACAAACAACTTAGCGGAAGCTTAATCGAACATGAGAAACATCAATAACACACATATAACTGATATGGAGAAATCAATCACACATAACACAGAAGAATTTACCTGGGGAAAGCCTCAGCCTAAAACACCAACTCTATATTATCATACAAGTGGAAATATATCTAGTATTACAAAAAGAATCAGCTCAAAAGCTATCCTGCCCTCTCTACAATACCTCTTCTGCTCATAGACAATCAAAGGCCTCAATCTAACCTCTGGTCTGCCTTCCAAGCCTCCTATTTCTTTGCGCAATTCTGATTGGGGTCCAATGCAACCACTTGTGTGAATTGGCCTCTTCACACACTCACTAACCTCTGATCCAACTATGCAGGCCTGAAGGAGATGAATCCTCATCCATGGATGAGCTTCCTTTATAGGAAAATTTTCATCCAACTGATAGTACACTATCCCTTCTTTGATCTCAACTGGGTCTCTATCTGAACTGACATGCATGAGTTATTCATGAGAGAATCTTCAGTTATCTGAATTGCAACAATTATGTGCAAGCATGCAATAACTGACTGAACTTACTTAATTTACACAAATTGTTTAAATCAATTATAAGTGGACTTGACTTAGTTAATTGAGCCAACTAATTACATCTCAAATTAGAACTCATCCTTATCTCTTTAACTGATGGATAAATCCCTCAATTAATAGAGAAACTTTTGCATGTCCTCACATAGACTTCATGTTTGATTTTTCACAACTAATTAACTCATGGAGAATTAATTAATTTATTTTCAAACAGTTGTTAAGTTCAAATTCAAATTTTACTTCCTATTTTAGTCCAGGGACTGACTAAAATAGGAATCCATCTTGAACTGCGAAAAATAGCAATTCTATTTTTAGCACTTCCATTTTTCATTCCCTGTTGCCCAATCCAGCACTAGTACTCAAACTGCTATTTATAGCAGTGCTATTTTTAGCACTTCTAATTTTAGCATTTCTTGTTGCTATTTTCAACAACACTTTAAGGATACTGCAATATTTAATTTGTACTGACACAAATAATAGTGAATAATTTCAAATTTTGGGGCATAAAAATCATCATTTTTTAAACATGGATTACAAATAATTCTGAAAATTTAGAAGTCTTTCTCATTAACATTATTGCCTGCAACAATGTCATTCAGTGTATCATTTCCAATGTTCATATGTTCTTTCAAGTATTTAATATTATGATCATCCCCATCTTGACCTGCATCATCTTCATCGTCATTGAAATTTGACGGCATACCACCTATATTGTTACTAGATGTATTTACATCATCATTTTCTATACCATCCATATTGTTCTCTTATATAACATCATCTAACTCCAAATTGTTGTCTTCTTGTTCCTGAACATAACCATCTTCAACATCATCATGGACGTCAATTTCTTTGATGTTCTCTAATTCCTCTCTCTCATTTTGTTGGCCATGATTGTTCTTCTTGGTATCCACTAATGCATTGTCAAATGCATGCCTTAATCTTGGATCATAATAGGGTCCAAAATATCTTCATAGAAAATACATGCACATGACGACATACATATATTAGACATATGTTATAACAATTTTTTGTTTAATAAACACACACATACATTCGTAATAAACTATTAATTAATAGACTGATGATCACTATTGCTTCTTGTTTGAGTTAAATAAATACATGCTCACAATGAATTGGTAGAACATAAGGCTCCCTATCCTCTGGTGGGAACCTTTAGGAATATATAGAAAAAATTCTACTATGGGTATCGTGTCTCCATGTCCTCTCAAATGCTTCATACCATCTATAGTTAAAAATACAACATTTAAAAAAGTGGTAATCCAACTCAATAATTTCTTGGATTTTCCCAACATATTGTAGATTCCCTTCAATAATATCATTATCTTTTGATCTTGATCGACTGGATTGCTTGAAATTAACCATGATGGCCACAATAAAAGGATCGTCTCTTTACATATACATTTTCTACACGATAATGTCGACCATATGACCACATTGCAGGATATTTCCTTGCCTATGAAAGACTGTTTATTTCAATAAAAACAAATATAATGACGAATATTAAAATAGTTAATAGTGTCAAAATTGTAAGGAAATAACATTTTGTAAAATTCCAACTGTACCTTTCGTTCACATCCTCTACACATGTTGATTTCATATTATTTTATGTTTGAATCTATACCTGCATCTTTTATTTCATTTTGAATTTGTTTAGTAACTCATTGTAGTGTGCAATCTTTGCCCCATTCTCCAAGAATATCAGTGGGAAGTGGAGTATTTCTTAGGTTCAAAATCTTAAACTGTTACCTTGCTTCTAACACTTCTTCTTTCTTTTTATCATATAAATCAATCCATTTTTGGATAAAGTCCATGTGGTATAGAATGAACTTGTCAAGTATATCACTTTCGTTTACACCTATTACATGTCAACATGCTTATTTCAAGCTCCAAATGTTATGTTGTATATTTGATAAATAAATTACAGAGTAAATTAATGATTGTAAGGAAAACACTGAAAATGATCATGAATTTACTTACTAATTTCTACTTCAACACCATTATATTGTGGTTTTTCTTCATCAATAAACTCTTATGTTTGTTCTTTGTCCCAAAAGCATGGCCCATCTTCAAAATCCTTACCAAGGAATTCTCTTAGGAAGAAAAATGCTTCATTCAATACATACCCTTCAACCATGCAACCCTCTACATTTTCCTTTTCCCGGACATATCTTTTTAGAGTTTTCATATACCTATCAAAGAAAAACGTCCACCTCGTTCATACGACACCCACCAATTCAATGTCATCGACTAGGTGTATAAGCAAATGGACTTTTAGGTCCATGAAACTTGTAGGGAGCTCCTTCTCAAATACAAATATAATTTCTGCAATTTCCTTCTTCCATTTTGGCACTTCACATTCGTGGATCTCCTTGGAGGTCATCCACCTAATATAAGAATAGAAAATTAGTATGAACCTTGGTCAAAAATTAAAAATCAATATAACATCTCTATGTCTATCAAACATGAACATTTCATATCACATACCTTGCAAATTTCGACAATTGATTTATGTCATTCCTTAAGTCAATGATAAGACATGAATCCCCCCTAATTGCCAATGGCATGAGATTCTATCAAATAGATTTCTCAAGGTAATTAGTAATTTTTCTCACACAATGGAATATCAAAATATATTTTATATTTAATCAATGTAGCTAGTAAAAGTTAAATGATGATAATACCTTCATGAAAATATGAAAACCATGTGTTTTAAATCTTGTCATATGTTCGTCAACAATCAAAGATTTTTCCAATGATGAACCATAGCTAGTAGGCGTCCTCATTGAATGAATGAATTTTTTTAGTTGGTACAACTCTCTTTTTTTCAAAATCCATGGAGCTTCTGCATATGTTTTGTTTTCCCTATTTGGCCAAAAATGTCTTCAATCAAATCTGGTACGCAAAAGAGTAGTATCTCTCCTTGAAGACAAGGTGTCCTTCTCTTTGCCTGATATATGTCAAAATATAAGATATAGAACATTTTTGAAGATGTGCATCGAATCTAATAGGAAAGATATTAATGGATCCTTCTAGTAAGGGATGGTCTGTAATTAAAACTTGAAGGTGATATACAAATTGCAAGTGAAATTTTATTTGTGTTTTGGGTAATGGATCAAATTACTAAACACATAAACAAGTGGTTTTTAAACTTAATTAATAGCCAAAACAAAGACAAAATACCATATCATAAACACATAATAGAAAACATGATAAAGGAGTTCACCCCTCTCTTGGGCTACATCTTCTGGTCCAGCTTCCAATGCAAGGCCTCTTTCATTAAGTGCTCAAATTTATTTTTTCATCAATTTACAATGCTCAAAATGAAACAAAAATGTCTCCATTCGATCCAAAACTTTCAAAAACCCCCATTTGGGTTCTTTTTGCGCCTCATTTGGCCAAAATTTGAGAAAGTTATGCTTGTTACAAGTTTTTTTCCAAATTTTCTAGCTAACCATCCTATGGTTTGACCCAAAATGCACTTGAGCACCACAAACTCGGAACCGATGTGAAAACTTGGCCTACAATCCTGCCCAATGAATGAATTTGTCAGACAATTAAATTTTCCAATAACACTCAGTTCTGAAATTTGTGGTCGTATGGGGGCCATGTGCCTAGGTGTAGGGGCTAACCACCCTTCCTGTTAGCCAGTCCCCCAACACCTGGAAATCAGTCGTATCGTGCCCATAAAACCTAAGCCTGGTGCTTAAAATCTGCATTGATGGATTTATTCATAGTGCTCCCTTCTTCTCACAGTGCGGTTGTGTGATGACCATGTGGCTTGGGGCTAACCCCCTCCATTGTTCGCGCACTTGGGTGTATGGCAGGTCATATGCCCTAGGTTGGCCCCCAAGGGCTGGCTCCTTTACCATTCTCCACCACAGAGCTTTGATTAGCTCTCGGTGCATGGTATTGTGGTACGGTTGTGACCACGAGGTTGGGGCTAATATTTGGCCCACAATCCTACCTCTTGATCCTTGTGGGTGTGGTGACCAGGGTTGTGGCTTAGCCCCAACCCTACTCCCAAATGTGTCATCGTTGAACTTTAAATAAAAGCCTCAGACTTTAAGTGTTAAGAAACATGGTGTGGCACAGTGCTAAAGTGTCTTGGTGCTTAATGCTTGGTAACGAGTTTGATTTTGGTGGGCAGCTTGGCCATCAACAAAATTTTTGACCTGTCCCTGGAGGCCACATGGCAGCCTCCAATTGGCCCATGTGGATCTCCCTCATTTTTCCACCCAAAGACACAGTTAGCCTCAATATATTAAAAAAAAAAATCAAACCATAAACATTAAAAAAAAACATGAGCCAGTCAAATTTCGAATTTTTGGATCAATCAGGAGTCCCCAAGTGGCAACCTACCACTAGCCCAAAACGTACAGTCACCCTGTCAATTCTGTAAAATTTTGCATGTTTGAGAATTCGATGAGAACATGATATCGAGAGCTTACAATATCATTTTTGAGTGAAACGAGTTGCGTTGGGTTCAAATCATCAAGATATACACATTGATATAAGTTTTGAGCACTTTTGAACACTATGAATTTTGAGCACTAAACTGATCCCGTGGATCATTCCTCCCCATTGGAAGATTTTGGACCTCCTAAATCGTATTTTCAGTCAAAAATAGATGAGGGTACAATTCCCTCACCCTTCCAACCTCAATCCATTTAGCTTTTCTTGGATTTTTCTCTTTGATCTCCTCATGAAGGTACTTCACTTTTGAGGTCTTTGTCTTTCTTTCAAATATAGGACCTTGCTACAATTCTTCACAATGTTTAGATGAGAAAATTTTTGTTAAATAAATTTGAAAATTCTCTCCTAGATATTCAATAAAAGGAGTCTTATTCAATTTGAAGTTCACTTCACCTTGAACATTGGAGTCATAACAATGCTTAGCATGTCTAGCCTTGCACTTGTCTTGACACTTTACCAAATACGATCGCCATTGCCATGCACAATTATTTCTCAAAGCAAAAACATTATGAAACCCACAAGAAGATATTTTAGAACCATTTTCCTATTTGTCAAATATATTTTGCATCTTCTTTTTGACACTTACATTCTTTAACAATGGCATCTTGTTCATACCAATGTTCAACAATGATGCATCTCACTACAAATGAACTTCACATTGTTTTCCTCTTTTAGGAGGCAACATGTTAGACTCCCGAAACATCTTATCACATGGATTAGTAACCTTAATGAAATCAGATTTGAAGCTTGATTCAGATCCTTGAAAGGCTTTAGATTCCTCAACATCTTTATGTTTAATCATCAACAATTTAAAATTAAGACTAGCATTTACAAACATCTTCATTTGTCTAGCATTCACAAGAGATAAATTCATATTTTTTTATATGTGCTCTAACAATGTACTCAATTCCATCTTTAAACAAGTGCTACTTGTTCTCATGGCATAGAAAAATGGATTTCCTGTCATATAAGTGTGGGCTTCCCAAAACAATCCCACAAATTTCAAAGTGGTACCACATCAAGTTCTACCTCATCAATAAAATTTTTAGTGATGGCAAATCTAAATATGCATTTTCTTGTCACTTGCAACTTGGCATTATTACCTGCCCAACCCAAAGGATAAGGTTTAATATGAGCAATGGTTTCCAGATTTAGTTTCTTGACAATGTCTTCTGAAACGAGGTTTGTTTGTGAACCATTACTAAACACAATATCTATATTGTTATGTTTTGTGATGATTCTAATATGGAACAAATCTATTCTTTATCTTTCATTTTGAGTTTCAATGGGTTTTCTAGAAGAACTGGTACTTGCAATTGAATCATTACCCTTCAACCCCATGGCGATGATTTTTGTTTCATCTCCGGAATCTAATCCTAGATCTTGTTGTGTAGTTGCAACAATCTTTTCTTTCTCCTTGTTATTAAACTTTTTGGGTCTCATCTCAGGATGAAGTTTCCAATAGTGGTCTTCATCAAGGCCTTCTTTAGAACAAATTTTACTTGTGAGCTTTTCTCGTTCTTTCTCGACTAAAGCATTCTTCTTATCTTTGACTTTAAACTTCCATTTTCCTTTTTCTCCAGACTTGAATGACTTCTCATTAGTTTCTTCATAAACAAATTTCCCTCCTGATTCTGAATGAATTTCCTGTATACAAACTTCATCTAGTTTTGTAGGTTTAAACATGATAATGATATGTCTCAAGTAACTACGTAATCCTTCAATGTACTTGAGCAAAGTATCTTGAGAGGGAAAATTTATACCCAAAGTAAAAGCTCTTTTCCTAAATTCTGGAGTAGATTTTTTCACATTTCGACCTTTATCCTGCCTAAAGCTTTGCCAATCCATAATAGCTTTTTGCATGTATGCTAATGGATAAAACTACATTTTTATTACAACAACAAAATAATTCCAAGAGGATAAAACCTTACCACATTTCTTCATATCCTCTTGAGTTTTGGCTTCCTAGAAAATAAGTGTTGCACCTTTCAATATAAGAGAAGGAAGCTAAATTTTGGTCTCATCATCGTTGATTCTTTATATCCTGCAATACACTTCAATCTAATGAACCCAATTATCTAATTTATAAGCATCTAGCTCTCCATAATACATAGGCAATTCAAACTTAATATCTATCTTTAACAAATGAGTTTTACCATGTCCCTTTGGAGAATTTGGACGTGTTTTTGAAAGGATAGAAGATGAGGATGAAGATGAGGATGAGGATGGAGGTGAAGGTAGTGGTTTGTCACCATTCCCTCCATTCTCTTTTGGATGCTTGTCTCCTTTTCCTCCATCTCCTTTTGGAGGTTTTGAGCTCTCTCCAAACAACCTTTAATTCCTCTCTTCATAAAGAACCTTAACCATTTGAGACATCTCAAATAATGTTTTTCTGAAATTTCTTTCATCTTCAAATATCCCTTTAGGACCTTCTTCATGTGCTATGACTATTGAAGCTTGAGGTGTGTTTGTTCTCCTTGAAACAATTTGAGATCTTGGCTCCACAAGTTCTCCTTCTCCTCTTTTAAGATTCAACCTTGTAAGCATCAGAAAAAACACTTTCAAACAAAAACAAACCTTCACAATAACTTGGATCTGATACCAAAAATGATCTGCAATTGAAACTTGAAGGTGATATACAAATTGTAAGTGAAATTTTATGTATGTTTTGGGTAATGGATCAAGTTAATAAACACATAAAAAAGTGATTTTTAAACTTAATTAAAAACCAAAATAGAGACAAAATACCATATCATAAATATGTAACAACAAATATGATAAAGGAGTTCACCCCTCTCATAGGCTACATCTCTTGGTTCAACTTCCAATGTAGGGCCTCTTTCATTAAGTGCTCAACTTTATATTTTCATGGCTTTACAATACTCAGAATGAAATAATTTTTTTTTCCAATGGATCTAGAACTGTCAAAAACCCCCATCTGGGTTCTTTCTGCACCTCATTTAGCCAAAAATTGAGAAATTTATGCCTATTACAAGTTTTTTTTTTCCAAATTTTCTAGCTAACCATCCTACAATTCGACCCAAATGGCTTGAGCACCCCAAATCTGGAACCGACACACAAACTTGGCCTACAGTCCTGCCCGACGACCAAATTTTTTGAATAGTTAAACTCACCATTAACACCTTGTTTTGATATTTTTTGTCATATCAGGGCCACGTGCCCAGGGGTTGGGTCTAACCACCCATCCCCACTAGTTGGGCCCCCAACACCTAGTGCTTGGTCATATCATGCCCATAAAACTCGGGCCTAATGCTTAAAATCCACATTGAGGGCTTTAAATATGGAGCTCCTTTCTACTATCAATGTGGTCGTGTGACGACCATGTGGCCCGAGGCTAGCCCCTCTGTTCTTCGTGCACCTAGTTTTATGGTGGGTCATATGACCTTGGGTTGGCCCCTTTACCATTCTCTACCATGGTTCTGCAATTAGCTCTCGGTGCATGGTATTGTGCTAGGGTTGTGACCATGGGCTTGGGGCTAAGCCCTGGCCCACAGTCCCACCCTTGATCCTCATGGGCATGGTGACCAAGGTTGGGGTTTAACCCTGACCTTACCCCCAAATGCACCATCATTAAACTTTAAATAAAAATCCACAGACTTTAAGTGTTAAGAAACATGGTGAGGCGCAGTGGTAAAGTGCCTTGGTGCTTGATACTTGATCACGGGTTCAATTCTGGTGGGTAGCTTAGCCCTCAACAATTTTTTTGACTTGTCCCTAGAGGCCACGTGGTAGCCTCCAATTCGCTCACATGGATCTCCCTCATTGGTACACCCAAATACACATTCAACCCCAATATATTAAAAAAAATTGATCCAATCAATTTTCAAATTTTTTGACCAATCAGGAGTGCCCAAGTGGCAGCCTATCATTGACCCAAAATGTACAGTCACCCTATCAGTTCTACAAAATTTTGCATGTTTAAGAATTTGATCAAAACACAATATCAGGAGTATACGCTAACGGTTTTGAGTGAAACGGTTTGTGTTGGGTTTAGATCGTCGATATCTATGCACTGGTACATGTTTCGAGCACTTTTGAACAATTTGAATTTTGAGCACTGAATTGATCCCCTGGATCAAGGCAGCTCATAAAATATGGATTTCCTTTTCATTCCTTCTGGAATATTAACTACAACTTGTTCTGGCTCTTCAATTGAATCACTTGATAATAAAAAAACTCCTCCCAAGCTTTTGATTCAACATCTTCATACTTCTTAAGCTATTCACCTAGACCCATAACCATGGGAGGGCATCTATTTTCATCTTTTCCATCATATTGATTCTTATAGCGATTTCTAAACTTATGCTATGGTGGTAGAAAAAACTTGTTGTTTGCATAAATAAATTTAAATAGATCTTTAGAATAACACCCTTGAAATTGTTCTGCACATCTTGGACTTGCAAATATCCCCTTTGTTTGAAACCCTGCGATTCAATAAGTAATTTTAAGAACATAAAAATAATAGTATAAACATAAGTATGAAAGTTGGGATGAAAATAAATTATGAGTGTAAATATGTCGATATTTTATCTTACCAAAAGACAAATGAGTCTTGTTAAATCATGAATAGTCCAACATAGCACACCATACAACATGAAGGGCCTATTTGATAGAGGATGTGATATGTCATACATTCTTCTATCTTTCCATAGTAGTTGCATATCATCAATAAAAGGCACAATCTAAATGTCATTTTTTTACTTGATGTTTTCCTGGAATGATGAGTCATCATAAGATGCTCCTTTCTAACACCCATCCATGTGGGAATATTGTATACTATCAATCCCACCAGCCAAAAACTATAATTTGAGATCAGGAAAGATAATGGGCACACTCCATCAATTGATAGACCAAACCTAATACAACGTGGTTTATCTTTGAATTTTCTTGACCATTTTTCCTTTATGTGTTTGATTGCTTTGGAGTTAACCTAAATTCACATGAGTCCATCTTTACTCCTATTTTTTTCATACCAGTCCATTAGTTGCTCAAGTGACTTGCAACGAAACATTCGTTGAAGTCTAGGTATAATTGGCATGTGATGTAGAACCTTCTTTTGAACTGTAGGACCTTGTACATATGTACGATATCTCTTATCTTTGCATACATGGCATTCTATCTTGTATTGATATTCATATTTGTATAAAATGCAATCATTTGTACGTGACTGAATTTTCTTATATTCAATCCCCAACTCAACCAACAATTGACGCACTTCTATGCAAGTTGATGGAAACACATTCTCTTCAGGGAATATTTTAGTTTTTAGTGCCTATAAGATTTCCCGAGATTAAATCAATTAAATGTTTGACTTATGATGACCATGTTTTATATGTCAATCTATACTAGGATTTTTTATATACAATATATGGTTTTAAAATCCCCTTAAAGAAATATAAACAAAGTTGATGGATGCTTATGTATTATGTACACCAATTGACAATGAAAAGTAAGAAATAGATTATGTCAACTCACTTCAATAGAGTAGTGAATCCTTTGTCTGACCAACCAAATAGTGACTTTATTTCTAATAATTTTAATATGCATGTAAGTTTTGAGGTTCTACTTGCACCTGATCTGAACACAAGTGTCTTAGTTGCTTACTTGATTGAGTCTTTTAGTTTGTTATCATCAAGATTATGTTGGTGGTAATTACCCCTTCTATCATCATTACTGTCAACCAAATGATCATTATTGTCATCATTGTTTCCATCCCTAAAGAAACTTGCAATCATTTCATTCAATCCTTCTTCATGCATTGCATTTTCACTATCATCACCATCATTAAGGCTAGGTGGCATGTTATCAATGTATGCTAATCTCATCAGTTCTTCAAATTTCTCAGCTAGTAGTGTTCTCTTCAATGTTTCTCTTCTCACCCTTGTATGGCTGAAAGGATAATTTGGATAGTACTATCCCATGAATATGGAAGGGAGGAACTAGTAAGAGTGGAAATAAGAATATATTCAAATTGTTTGCCAACATTACTTTCATACCTAGATTATCTTGACTTCTTTTGAGGACAATGATCTTCTTCATTGTCACTTGGTGCATCTCTTCTTCTTCTTTCATCTCTTCCATTGTGATCATTCCTTCGGTCATTTCTTCTTGTTTGATCATCAAACTTGTTGTTGCTTCTAGTGTTGTAGCACGGACCATTGTTATTCTCAAGGAAATCTCGAGCATAATGACTCTTTTTGTGACAATTATAGCATTCAATGTGAGATGATATTATACCATTCCTTCTCTTTGTATCTCGAGGTGGAGGATTTCTTTATGGACCTTCTTTTCCTTTCTTCTTCTTATTTTGTGCGACAAATGAAGTGGGCTTTCATTCTTTTGAATCCTTCCTCTTGATATCATCCTTGATTCTTGTTGAGTAATCTTTCCAACAATTTCATCAAATGACGAGACGACATTGTTGTTGCTTATGGTAGTGATGAATGTTTCCCACACAGGAGGGAGACCTCATAGAGTTACGATCACCAATTCCCTGTTAGGCATTATTTTCCCAACTCTTTGCAATTGATCTCTAAGATGAGATATCCTCATAATGTAGGATTACATAGATTCTCCCTTGTTCATTTTCGTGTCTATGAGTTGATCTTTCAAGGAGATGATTTCATTAAAATTGTTGACTTCATACATGTCGGCTATCTTATCATACATATCTTTAGACCCTCTCAAATTTCCAACACATGAAAGTAGAGTATCTTGTAAACCATTAGCTATAATTTGCTTTGTTTTTAACTCACCTTTCTTGTGCTTGTTCTTGATAGCAACGGAGGCATTCTCTGGAGGCTCGAGTACTTTTCCTTGAATGTAACCCATAACATCATTTTTATTGGCTATGATCTCCACCTAACTTTTCATGTAGCAAAATTAGATGAGTCACCCAACTTTTCATTTTCTTCAAAGAAGGAAGACATCTTGACTTAACTAGATTAGATCCTTCAACTTTCCATAGATGATTGCTTCAATGCTTGTCTCTTTTTGGGCTTGTCCTTCACCTTAGATTTGAAACCATGTTAAATTTTAAAATTGTTCTATGTTGTATCAATTACTTCAGCCCAATTCAATACTTGATCCAGGTGGATCTTCATAAAGTACTAGTGGCATGGTAAGAAGGATCAAAACTCAAAGTGGAAGAATCTAGATAAACTTAGCATCAGATCGAAGTGCTCGTCATCCTGATTCCAATGGTGTGAACAACACTCAAATATGAGTTCATATGAAGAAGTTAGAGTAAGTCAAAGTTTATGTTTGACTTGTCCAGGTGGCAGGAGGAGATGACATGGAAAAAGTCTCAACAAATGGAGAAGCGGCAAGTGCTAGGTTGCCATTGGTTCTACATATCGCAAATCGCATCAAGAGGAAGAAGCAGCTTAAGGAAAATCAGCCCTAGGCAAGTTGTGATGTGATAATCAAATATCGCAATTGTAAAAGGCATGTGTTAAAGAATCGGCCCCTGGAAAAGCCAAGGTTGCAATGCGATCAAATCACAATCGCAAATTGCAGTGGGAGTAGTCATATGGAGTACCACCCTGGGATCCGTCGATTGCAATTTGTGATAAGCTTCGAACTTGATATTTTATACATTGTGTTTCATAACCCCAACGGGTCTATTGTTATCACAAAGGTTTGGGTCAATATGCCAATGGAAAGCACTGATTGCGATTTGTGATGGGGGCTTCCGGACCCGATACTCTATGCATTAGGTTTAATAATATTGGTGGGTCTACAAAGCACCTAATGTATGGGTTTTGGTTTCATCTGCCAATTGCAATTTGTGATGGGGTTCCTGGATGTGATATTTTTATGTCATGTTTAAATACTCCTGGCAGTTCTGCCATATCACAGAGTGCCTATTATTTGGGCATGCGTTTGACTGTCGATTGCGGGGAATTCTAATAGTCATGATGTCGATTTAAACACACAGTTTAAAGGATTTTCACCATATTTGTAAGGTTGTTGCCATGTCTTATTTAGGCTCGAGAACCTATGTTGGGAATCAAGCTCGCCTGCTTAACTTGGTATATGGTTGGAAACTACACGGGTATTGAGGGATTTTCCACCATGCTTATATCAAAGACCATTTGTGTTGGAACAAGGGAAAGAGGACTTGCAATATAGTTCAGAAGCATTGCATGCAGAAAACCCTAACCTGGCAGTAGATCGGGACCTCACCTTGAGTAACAGGGAGGCTCCGAGAAGTTGCACAAGGCTCGATTATCCAAATTGGGTGTTTGGATAGGCGTTTTTGCACGATTTTTTGCCAGGATTTCAATGGTACTATCTGTTTCTGAAGTTGGGCTCTCTATTCTTTGTCCATATTCCAACTTGGAGGTATAAGGATTGTAATGAATGTTTCTTGTACTTTTATCTCTTTTTATGTCGCTGAATGAATGAAGGCCTCCCCACTATTGAGCAAGGCCTGGAGACATAGTCCAAATTGGACAAACTCTATAATCAAATCTGTGTGTCATGGTTTCTTTCTTATCATGTTATTTCTGCATTGTTTTCTATCCTTTTAAGTTCCAAGGTTAATAAGCTCTATTTCATGTAATTCTTATGCATCTATAAGTAAAATATCTTAGATCAATACTTCAATTAGCAATCTTTCCAAATACAATTAATCTTTCCATTCATCAATAGTAATTGAAGATAAAATGATAAATTCAATGACAAATGAGATAATCAACAAGAGACACTGGATTTGGTGAAGGACCAGGGAAAAACCCCACTAGGGGGAGAACCCTTTAAAAAATATCATTCTATTAGATTGTCATAAAACTTTCAATAGAGAGTGCAATGATATTAATAAAATATCATTCAACAACCCAAACACATTCATAAATATGATTCCAGCATCAAGATATATCAGAGGCAATTTTTCTTTTCTGCGGTCAATTGTGCTCAACTTCAATCAATGGTCAAAACCCAATAAAACTTCCCAGTCACATGGATGAGGAGTTGTGCATGTGACTAAAGTTTTCCAATCGCTCCCTTGAGCTTATGATGCCTGAAACTGTGGCCGAATCTACCATGTGGTAAGGCAATGACTATAACCTAGAAACCCTAAAATAGATGTGAGCCTTAAACCTTGTAATTTCGGACCTTTGTGAACCTTTGTTGTCATCCTTGCCTCAGAACTGTGCGAGCCAATAAATGAATAAGAGAAGAAGAAGATGTTGGGTGATCTCCAAATGAGCTTGAGGTCACTTGTAGTTATAGGCATCCATGGGTATCCAATTTGTTTTGGGGTCGACCATGTCCAAATGTGCATATGTGGGCTTTCCTTCATAAGTACACTTTCCCTTATCCTATTTGAGTGATCTTTAGGTCAATTTTGGTCCTCTCAAAAAGATGAATTCAATTCAAGCATCATCTCCATCAAATGAGTTGTCCAAGTGGAATTTGACCGTAGTTTCATAATTTAACACCTAATAAGCCTTCAATGTCACTACCAACCGAGTTATGAGGCGAAGACTCATAAGAGACATGAATAGGGAAATAATTATCAGCTGGGGCGAGAAAAATTAGAGATATGTCTAGTACCATAGATGATTCCTTAATGGGAGGGTAGAAAGGAAGTGTAATACCCTATAAGCAAGGGGGTCCCGATGGGAGAATCAAGAGTGAGTCTAGATGTTGTAGATTAGGACCAGGAGGGGGAGGGGTTGGTTGGGGGACTAATAGAATATTGGGACGAGGATTAAGAGGGGGAGGGACAGGAAAATATGGATGGGAGAGAGTTAGGTGGTGAGGGATAGAAATAGGGGGAGCCCATTGCGGCCTAAGGTCCAACGAGGAGGAGGAGGGGGAATGGGAAGGAGAAGATAGAGTATGAATAAGAGGGGCAGAAGGGGAGGGATAAATGGAGGTACCTGAGAGGTTCCTATTCTCCAGATAGTGCCCATGTTGTCGCTACCAAAATCCTTGAACATGAGAACCCCAGTTCATCGCAGGGCCACGAACATTGTTCCCGAAGGTGACCAATATTGTGACACAAGAGGCATAGAAATGGAATGCCCCAATAGTCCACCCACTAATGTACCAAAATTGGCCCTCATTTCAGAATAATTTCCGCAAGTAATCTGCCAGAGAAATTCACCTCAACCAGAAGCCAAGAACCCTTTTATCTTTAGCACCAAAAATTCTAGGATCCAAGTATATACACTGACCAATCGCATTACCGATATCAACGAAAGCCTACTTCATCCAAAATTCCAAGGGAAAACTAGGAAGTTTAACCCAGACATACTGGTTCCTAGGAGTGTTGTGTAGTGGGTTGAAACTCACATGCCACCCATGAACCTATAGAAAGGAATGCCCCATAACCCACAAAATATTGATAATTCAATCCACATAATCTTGTTGTAGGAAATGTGTGTCGAACCATTCATTCAGAAGTAGGCAGACCTTTGGAGAGTAGCCAATGAGCAGGGTCCAATTTTTCTCGACCCATGCCTGCATGTTATGTTCCACCATATTAGAGAAGATCCATCTACAAACTAGCACCCCCCTCTTTAAACTAATGACTTGGTCAAGAAGCACATCATGTCCAAAATAAATAAGTTTAGGTTTGTTGGTGTGCTTGAAAGCCTTTGCATGTTTTCTCTGGAGTCATCGACCACGAGAGGACATCTCAACACATCGCGTGGGGGGATCATATGATGTGGTTGGATCGGAGGGCATGTCACTAAGTGGCATAGAGTCGTGTATAGCATGGATGTTACTTGTGACAGTTTCCAAATGAGAGGAGTGCACCACCTCATCCTCCAATGTGGCCTAGATGAGGGCCGATGTGTCTAATGAATTTAGAATGAGACCTGCCATATGTAAAAATTCAAAGGGTCCTAACAACAATAAATGATATCAACTAAAAAAAAAAAAAAATGAGGATAGCACCCGCGCTCGAAAATCCAAAAAGGACGTAAAAAATTACAAAATCCACCAACTCCAAATTAATGAGGGAAGGTCATGTTGAAGGAAAAAAGGTGAATATGGAATCTTAAGGGCACCAGAATGAAGGAATATGGAAAAAGTATGCCGCCACCCCATTTTGGAAATCTTAGGTAATAACAAAGACAAATCTAGAATTGTATTGGGAGTAAATGCAGCACAAAGACATAGAGATGTGGGAGATAACTAATTCAAAGGCACAACAAACCCAAAGAGAATGGATTGGGAGTCATGCTAGGCTAGATTAACGAGGGACACTACCATAAAGAGATCCACCAAAAATAATATGATGACCGATAGGTCAGTCAGAAAATATGAACTAGCTGAATTCAGGCAACCTGGAACATTGTGAGGATCTCAAATAGACACAATAGAATTTGTGCCCTAGTATGAAATCAATTGCAATAAGCACAAATCCAACAACATCTGAGCCAACATAGACTATATCCAAACCAACAACACCCACATAACAATTTTAGGTTTCCACCATGACAACAATGCAAAGAATGCGAAACTAGAGTCGAGAGTTCCCAACTTCTAGTGAAGCACCAACAAGAACCAGAATAACTCCCAAAAAGATTCTACCCATAGCATGCACAACGTTTAGTGCAAAGCCCAACCTGTGTGCAGGATTCAAAAACAAACGGTGGAGGAGTGGTCACTGTAGAGTTACTAGAGGAGTTGATCATGTTATCGTGAACAATCTAGAGTATCAACCCACAAGTGCCATGATGTGTGAGCGAGAGTGCAACACGTCCGATACAAAATCCTTAACAAAGACGCCACACAAGTAAAAACAACCAAATTCCACCAATGGGAGAAATATAGCCTAAAAGCTTTAAGGAGAGAACTCAGAGGAGATTACCATCTGGACAATGAGGAAAATAGTCGTCACTGTGAAATCCAATAACTGTAAGAACATGAAAATGGTTAACTCCTCTTGATAATCATAATACAACATACCAGAATCACCTAAGGTCAGAATCCTCCCCAATGATACTAATATAAATTATGTTGTATAGAGCCAAATTGTAGAACCCCATCCACCATCCACCATCCACTTGCGTTGTCTTGAAGTTGTGGTGTAATAGCCTCAAGCCTTCCAACCTAGAGGCTCTTGGGCCAAGAAGAAGATATGTTTGTTCCATGCCCCACCCTAGTCTTGCTCCTCTTCTGGTCTCACGCCTTTTTTCTTGGTCTCGTCCCACTTTCAACCTCACCCTTATCTATCAAATTTAATGGTTTTCCTAGTTACACTAAATCTATACCGATTTTAAATTAAACCATTTAACTTTAACCTAAAAATCTCCCCATATTATTTTGTGTTGTGAAGTGTTCCTCACCCCATAATTAATATTATATGCTAATTCAACTTATATTAATTAAATTTCATTATATATTTTAAAAACAATAATACAAACACCAAAATAAAATAAATAATAAATTATCATAGATATTAACTAAATTAACATTAAATCTTATAAAACAAGAATGCTAATAAATACATAGTGAATGATCACAAAATTTTAAGTGATGCTTATAGGGAATAATAACGATTCTTTAAGCCATGCTTATGTTCTTTATGTCACTTATAGAACTGACTCGTTTATATGATCACAGGGTTATAACATGGAATTTAGATATGCTTTGATTTTTTTTGGAAAGGGAGTATATATATATGATTTTGAATTTATTAAAAAATAAAATAAAATAAAAATTATTCATTGCTTTCAGTATAATAATACAGTACGGAAAAGTAACAATTTAAAAATAGTTTGCCTACATTTTTAATGTCGTTACACTAGGTGATAACTCCGAGAATATCCAAAGGTTCAATCCATCGAATCTAATTTTCTTTAACTAACCTATTCTTATAAAATCATTAACCTATCCATATAAAATGTTTTTTTTCCCTCTCCTCAACTAATATATCATTAAAAAATGAATTAAGTTAAAATGATATAAGATTTTTTACAATGTGATGGGCCTATTCCAATTCACGTGTTTTTAAGATGAATTTATA
Organism: Pinus taeda; assembly: GCA_000404065.3. Lineage (NCBI taxonomy): Eukaryota > Viridiplantae > Streptophyta > Pinopsida > Pinales > Pinaceae > Pinus > Pinus taeda. The sequence continues at coordinate 27,297 of APFE030360387.1, read as the reverse complement.
TTTTTTTTATGTGATGAGCTTATCCCGAATTCACGTGCTTAACAATTATTTGAGGATATACTCTATCAACTTTGTATAGTTATTAATTCTATGTAAAATGTGACATTAAGGTTACTTTATAAAAGGGACTTCTTACTTTATTGTTGAACTTTAATTATTCCCAACGATATTTTGTTATTTGGAAAAAGCATCTATATAGTTTTTATAATGCTTGTCCATCCATCATTTCATGCCACAGTGCTTAATAAAATGATTTATTGATTCTTCACTCTAAAGTTCTTATGCACACTATGGCTGTCCTCCACGTACGGCTGTTATCGACACGTAAGTTTAATATTCGCTTGTCAAATGCTTACGTGGCATGTGTTTCATCTAACTTGTATCGTGTTGTTTATGAATCCAAACCTCATATTGTCATTGTTACTTTTGGAGGCTAGCTATATTGAGTACTAGAGAATTTTGATTACTATGGTTTCCTTGATCTCGACAAGGCAATGACAAAATGTAATCTCTCGGACTTGAAGATTTGTCCTCTCCCAGGTTTAATTGGAAAGTCACTACAACCACCACCACTTGAGCATGATGCCTCATTATATAGAAAAAGTAGGTGGACAAGATTGTAGAGGAATACAAAGATATATTTACTCCATCTGAAAGGGTGCCTCGACATTGTTAGGTCAAATATTTAATTGACTTGATAAATGGTGATCATTTACATATTGGCCCAATACACAAATTTTCCTCTTCCAGAGAATGAGAAAATAAAATGCCAAATTCATGTGTTGATCCAAAGGGGTCAAATTCAACCAAGCTACTCATCTTCTAGGAGCCCAAATGCACTAGTGTAGAAAGAAGCATGGGACATGGCAATTCTATATTTATTATAAATCCCTAAACAAAACTATTGTCAAGAACCAGTACTTAATCCCCCAAATTGGCAATCTTGTTGATTAGCTTAAGAGTGCCAAGTCCTTTAGTAAGATTGATTTGAAGTCAGACAAACACTAGGTCTTGATTGAACAAACTAATGTATGGAAGATCACATTCAAGTCTAAAAAGTTTTTTTTGAATGGATGGTCATGCCTTTTGGTTTAACTAATGCTCTGACAACATTTATGAGGGTGATGGATAATATCTTATGGCCATTCACAAACTCTTATGTGGTCATATACTTGGATGACATCCTCATCTTCAATAGAACTTGGGTGGAACAATTGCAACACATTCAATGAATCGTGAGCACCCTATAACAACACAAGTTATGTGCCAATATAGGGAAATGATTTTTTGGTATGTAGAGAATTAAATATCTAAGATACATCATGGAAAAACATGGAGTGTATTTAGATGTAGCCAAGATCCAAGTTATTCGTATTGGCAACGATGATGAATCTAACATATCTTCACAACTTCGTGGACCTTGCCAACTTTTACCATAGGTTCATGTTGGGTTTTTCTCATATCACTTGTCCCTTTAGCCTAGTGACCAAGGGTGAAGCTAAAACTAAGTTTTCATGGTTTGAGTTGGCACAATAGTAAGCATTCGAGAATATCAAATGCAACTTCTGCTTGACATTGGTCCTCACTTTGTGAGACCTACAACAATCATTTTAGATTGAGATAGATGCCTCAAATTATCCTATTAGTGTGGTCCACACTTAGCATGGACATCAAACGGCCTATCATAGTGAGAGATTATGTAATGTTTTTCAAAGGTATCCCACCCATGACAAGGAGTGGTACTCCATTGTGTAGGTGTGTTGACAGTGGAAGTGTTATATATAGGTAAAGGAATGATCATCCACACTAACCATAAACCCTTGCAATATATGCAAATAGAGGGAAAATTACAAAATAATCGCCATTAGAAGTGGTCCACATTTTTGCAACAATTCCATTTGAATGTCAAGTAGAGGAAGGGTAGCACATACCATGTTGGAAACTACCTCAATTGAACCTTGAATGTAGCGATAATTGTGATTCTTAACTCTTGTGGGAATGAGATCTCCAGGAGGCCACAATTGTATAACAATGACCTTGCTTTTTTTGCTCCATGAAATACATTGGACACAGGTAAACAAATTCCAAACTTTCACCTCTAGGATACACTTTTATGGTATCTACGCCATCTTTTTGTTCCTTCAAGTGGGCATGAAAAGCTAACTTGAGAGGTACATTATAGTGAGGTGTTGAGGAACTTCAGTGTGGGGAAGATAGTATAAATACTTCAAACATACTTTAGTTGGCCAAAACTATGATATGACATCAATAGGTATATTAGATCATGCACTACTTATGTCATCACTAAACCCACCACTAAGAAGTAAGCATTATACACTTCTTTATCTACCCCAAATAGGTTGTGAGGGCCAGTCTCCATATTACATGTTAAGTTTTATCTCCACTAATCATGGTAACAATTTTGTGTTTGGGATTGTTGATCAATTCTCTAAGATGGCCATTTTGGCATTGTACAAGAATAGTATCATAATAGAATCCTTTACTAAGCTCTTCTTCGAGTGCATTTAAGTTCATTTTGGGTTACCATGAACCATTATTTTATACATGGATGGTAGATTCTTTAGTACCTTATACTGAATCAACTCTATAGTCTCGTATGGACACTAAGTTGACCAAATCGATTTCCTTCCACCCCCCAAAAGTTGGGAAAATAGAGGCGGTCAATAGGATGATTATGCATATTCTATGCAAGTACAACTATAATCATCAATGTACATGGGATGAGAGCCTTCCATATGTCCAAAATAGCTATAATAGAGCTCTCCATGACTCTATTGGCCACAAAGCTTTTCAGATGTGCTTAAGGTTCAATCAATTGGCTTCCATTGATGTAGCTATGTCCATTGCATATACATAGGAATAATCCTCCCATGTGTAGATTGAGAAAGACAAAGTAGCTAAATTGATTGAATTGATCTAACACATCGAACAATGGGTTCATGATATCATATAAAAATTCAATGCCAAGTACAAGCAATAACATGATCAGCATCAAGTTCCACACAAGGTGATAAGGTGTTGTTGATTTGGAGAAAGAGCACCTCATAGGCCCCCACAAGAAGCTTACACCACTTAGATATGGAATTTACACCATCATGAAGGCTATGGGTGAGAACGGTTTTGAATTAAGTTTTTCTTCTTTCCTTGGCTTGCACATAATACTTAATGTGGAGTTGCTTTGACCATATTTTCCACCTTTATTTGACACATTGGATGTGGCTGAGCATTTAGTCCATATAGAACTCAACCCTCACTACATTGAGTAGAATATAATGGAACAAATTGTGGACACCAAGATGAAGGCAACCTATTAGCATAACATAAAATTCTATCAAGTTGTCAAGGTAGGATAACTTCTTCACTAAGGAAAGTGACTCATTAGGATTCAAATTCAGCGAATTTTTCACCATTTGATGGATTAACTTAATACAATGGCAATAATTTCTTCCTAAGGGGAGGATCATTGATCTATATGGATAAAATTCATCACCCACCTCTCCTGTTGACTTAGAATGGTCCTCCACCCTGTTAGTTTCGTACAACTTTTCAAGTCTCAAACTTCAAACTTTTTTGAGGCCATGAATATTGTTTTTTGGCCCTGTAATAGATTAAGGTTACCATGGTATTCTTAATCCTTGATATAATTGTTCCTCATCAAATAGATTTCCAATAGTTTATTGTGTGCCCCAAATGGAGTCTATATGTGGAATTTTCACCCCTAGGAAGTTGATGAATCAACTAGACTCCTTGGGGCCCACATTCCTTTTGCCACTTCATCTTCTAGACCTAGGTTTTTTGGATCTTAGGGTTTTGGTACTCTATGCTAAAAATTCCATTTTGGTTTCTTATGATGGTTTTACTTGTGAACAAGTGTAGCTATGACCTCTCTCTTTAGTACCACCATTCCAGCTAGTTTGTATTGTTTTACATTTCATAGTCTTTTCATGTTTTATTTATTGATAAAATTTGGTTCTCACTGTATTACTATGCTTTGTAATGAACAAAATATAATTATATAATAATTATTGTAATATCTCAAGTAAACATTCACACACAAAGGGTAATGTCCCAGTTAAGTGGAGTATATGATGTTAGCATTAGCCCATTCAAACACACCACCACACACACACAAAAAAAAAAATATTTCCCGTGCAAGTGGTATTAGAGCTAGTCCATGGTTTTCTTGACATATAGTATTACTATATGTGTGAAATAATTTTAAAATTATAGTAATTTTTTTTACTAGACCGATAGAATTTTTTTTTACTAACTTAGTAAAATAAAAAATTCACTGAACCTAGTAAAATTCTTTTATCATAGTGTAGGTATGTCAATATTTCCTTATAACAAAGCACATAAAGTCTTAACTATAGAATCAATTACAATGAAGAATGTTTTGACCATGAAATTATGGAAATATATGAAGAATTGTAGTAGTTGAAGAAGGTTCTTAACCTTCGTGATTCTTAGGGGGAGTCTTTCAACGAAATTGAAGATGCTTTTGGTAATATAAATGTTGAGCATGAGTTACATGAAGAGGTGCTAGGGATGACTACTCATTATGGTAGGAAGAGCATTCCAACCCTAAATCCTCATGAAAGTATGGGATTCCACTAATCTATTAGTTAACTCCTTGAAATCTATCAACATTGTAATAACTTTGAAGAAACATGTACTAACTTTGTAAAAAAGTGGAGTAATCTTCATGATCATATTAATATATTATCCAACATGGATAACCATGCAACATCCAGAAAGGTAAAATATCCATATATGTGGATCCACAACCAAATATTATTTTTATGATCCTTAAACACAATTAAATTAAAAATGTGGATTAATACTTGATGATCATGAGAAATAAAGTAGTCAATGAGGAATAATTGCCAAGGAACGAAGACAAAGCATTGACCATGAGCTCAACTTCTGGCACCATCAAGAAGACAATAACAAATTGTGTGGGTGGGAAGATCATCCAGAAAATGAAGGATCAGGCCAAGGTCCATTTTAGGATTTTTCCTCAAGAAACAGATCCACCATGCATAATGATAGATGAAATTTCCCACATTACAAGGCATGTGAATATAGAAAAAAAAGTAAATATAATTACTTTGGTGGTTTGGGAAGAATGGGTGGTACAACATAATAATGGCTATTTCCCCCAATATAACAGTAAATAGTGCATTCTATAATAACATCAAGCATGCACATACCACATTTTAGTGGAAAACAGACAATGAGATAAAAATGTATCTTGTAATTATATTGGTGCTTTTTTTAAGACAATATGAAATGTTCATCAACAATCTACAATGGGGTATCAAATGAGCTCTATTCCACATCCAATAGGGGCACCATCTCTTCAATGATGAGCTTGAGGTTCTCACATGTGCACCATACATTCCTATCATATACAAACAAATTCTCATGTTGGCTACTAACACAATTTTTTTTCTAAATCATGGTATCAACTAGTTTAAGAAACTCATCATCAACAAGTACATGGAATTGGAAATCCAAAATAAAAAGAATTTCTACAAGAATAAGCTATCAACAATACAATTGCAACTGAAAAGGAAATTTGAGGTCATGTCGGATTAATCAATTCATATGTACATGAATCATCTAGATTTGGAGAATGCATGGAATATATTTACAACAGGTATATCGACAATTTTAGTAGACACACTTATTTAAGTGATTATCCAAGCTTCTAATTAGTGTGTTGTTATATTTTCACTAGTTTGTGGGCTAAATCATAAGTTAATGTTCTGAATTTATTTATGGCCTTTTGTAACAACCATTTAATTTACCCCAACTATTGTAATGTGACTATAATTCCAACATGGACACAAGAGCCACGACTGGATAATACAATATGTTTTTAAACATTTAAATTTAATTATCGACTAGAAGAAAGGAAGACCTTTCATATTCCAATTTATGATGGAGTTTTCTTTCTTAGAAAGCCACGAAACCAACCTTGAGCTTAAATGTTGAAGTTAATGAGCCGTCAGTTGTAGACCTGGGTGAGCTACTTGCTGACAATTAATTTATAAGATCTGATTAGAGGCAGCGAAGGAAAAAGGACAGTGCTTGTTCCCCTAGCGCATTGAGGAGACATGTGTGCAACCTTTCAAACACACAAAGGGATGTTGGGAAGAACTAAAAAAATGCATAGCTAAAAAGGGAGGGGGCTCTCTCGTGATCTATGGCTAGGCGAGGTTCATTGGTTTGTATTTTTTGTGGGTTCTTACTAGAGAATAGAGTGGGATCTTGTTGATGATCATTGGATCATGTGGGAGTTGTTGGATAGTGGCGGTAGAAGACAAAGTGTGAGAATCCACTGTGAACTGCATGTGAGCCCACTAGGTTGAGTTGTAAAAGCACGTGTGGTCAGTGGGAGGCTTCGTGGATGAATGAATCACTATGTTAGTTGTCGTAAATATGATCAACCACCTTAACAAGGAAATATGGGTCACTGAGGTGCTTGTTGAGTAGCTAATAAACCACATAGATAGTGGACATCAAACCCCTATGGTGCTTGTTATGAAAATATAGCTAATAAACCACCTAGATAGTGGATTCCAACTCTTGATATTGAGAAATACCCCATCTGAACCATAGGTTAAATCCTTGTGAATTTTGGGTGAATCCCCTATGAATTGTGTCTGATGCCACTAGACTATGTTTTCTAAGCGAGTTTGGTTAATGGGAGGTGTCATGGATGACTGAATCAATGTGGTACTTCTTGTATAGCTGATAAACCACCTCGACAAGGAATTTTAGGTCACTGTGGTGCTTGTTGAGTAGTTTATAAACCACCTAGATAGTGGACATCAGACCTCTATGGTGCTTTCTATGAAAAGACAATTGATAAATCACCTAGAAAGTGGATTCTAACTCTTGATACTAATTAATACTCCATTTGAACCTTAGGTGAATCCTTGTGAATGAACTTAGAGGAAATAACAAGTCACTATGGTTCTTATTTATAGGAAGCAACTGTTAAACCAACCTAGTGCTTATTGTAGGTACAACTGATAAACCACCCTAGTGTTTTTTTCTAAAGGGAAATTGATAATCCAACTAGAAAATAGGCTCCATAATCTAAATGGTTAAGCAAGACTTTAGTGTGAATTACCTAAGGAAGCATTTCCTTAGACATTGGATCCAACTCGAGGGTGTTCAACTATAAGAAAGTTGTGTAGCTGGCCTATGGTTGGGGGGAGAGTGGAAGTCCCTCCTCTGGTTTTCAAGCAATTTAAGATACATATATAAGTATATTACATTTTTATAGTTGAATAATGAACCGTGATTTTCAATACTTGTGACTAGTCTTGCATGTATATGAATTTTAATGAGTGTCTTGAATGCATTGTTCAATATTATCTTCATGATTGATATGGGAAATTTTATTTATGCTCTCTTAGTTGACAACAATCTATTATGGATATAATAGCTTAGTTTGATCAAAGGATTAGTAATGTCTTATAAATTGAGTACAAATCCTTTTGTATAGCTATGAGTAACTGTGTATCAATGCTTAGTTAATTGATTTTCATAGCTTTTGAACAAGTTTAACTAGATTGCAAGATGTGCAAGGAATCGACAATGGTTTCTTAGATGTTTCAATGAATTGATGAAATAATTAGAGCAATTGAAATAGCATACTTCTATGCAAAATATGATGAAAAACGTGCTTGGGATTAATTAATAATCCTTTTATTAAAAGATTAATCAATGTTTAATGCCTACCAACTTGGAGAATGTAGTATCGAGGGATTCAAAACCTTCTACCTCGAGGAGGAGTATTATTGACCTAGGGAAGTGATGACGGGGAGATAAACAACAACAATGTTGGGAAAATGATCTCGAGGAAATCAATCCTTGGGGAATTGGCACCTATGAAAAATAAATTATATCAATCTGAGGGAATGGAAACCAAGGGAAATGATCTTGGGGAGATGACATCAGTGAGGTGGTACCCAAAGGAAATGGTATTGGGGTAGACAATATAGGGGAGATGGTATTCAGGGGAAACAATACCAAGGAATGTAATACTAGGGATTGTGTCGGTACATCGATACGATGTGTGCACCATGTGGTGGCAGTATGGCACCATGAGGATCAAGTGTGGCCACATTAGTGCAATGTAGAATTCCCTTGATGGCATGGCCTTTTTAAGGGATTGAAGTTCTACTGAGAATAGATATATACCCAAAACTCAAATTGAGGTAAAATTTATATCACCGTAAATCTCTCGACGAGATGAATGAGATGTCGTAGCATTAGTTTTAGAATTTGAAGAATTTGAGGAAAATATATCATTGTAATTCCATATTCATAGCAAACCTTGGAGATTCAGTCAAAATGGGTAACACTCCCATATCCTAAAATGGTATAAGGGGGTGGGCGGTGTTATAGAGTGGTACTAGAGCAAGGTTCAACACTAGACTTGAAGGGGCTCACACACACATGATATAATTTAATTTTATATGTATGAGTAAATTAATTTGTTATATGAATGTTTATTTAATCCAATAGTTGACGTGATTGTTAAATTAGATGGAATTCTTATTTGTCTCTTTTTTTTGGAATATGTAACTGACATGGATTGTGGTGTGTGAAGAGCTTCAAATTAGAATTCTTAGTGTTGGCATACCAAGACTACGATTAATATGTTTATGCTTGATTTAGCTGACAATTGTGTGAGTGTGGCGACACATAAGAAGGCATAGTATACAACAAAAGGTAAGGGAATGAGAAAAAAAATGGTATAATACAACATGAACAAAAATTTTCCTGACTACGAAGAAGATTGAATTAGAATGAGGCCAAAAGAAAATTCCCTTGATTGAATGGATACCATTAGGAGCTTGAGATTTGAACTAAGGAGCTCAATAAGGTTGACAATGAAAATATTTTTAGATCTCAAGAAAGCAAAGAAAAGGTGAATGCAAGTGATATTATAGAGATTATTATATCTACAATGACAAAGGCAACATGAACCTAGTGCTAGTTATATGGACATCCATAAATCCAATAAAATCCCATATGATATCTAGAAGCATGGATTGGAAACCAATAACGAAGAGGTAGGAATTCAAAGAAGAGGCATAGGCATGCAAGTGAAGACATAGCGAGAGGGGTGGCTCCATTTAGCACTCCAGAAAGAGAGACAAATAGCCATCACAAGATATCTAGTGCTAGAACCAAGTTAGGAAGACACTACTAGCAAAAGAAGAATGAGAAAAACATAGTGTCGAAAGCATTCAATAAAGAAAAACCCCTTTCCTTTGATGGAGAGATTAAGAGGAGTGAAGAAGCATAAGCCTGGATTTTGGAATTGAACAAGTATTTTAGAGTCCATGACTATTTTGAGAATATGAAGACAAGGGTGGCTATTTTAAATAGAAAGGAAAAGTTGACATATGGTGGAAATATATTAGAAATGTCAAAGGCATTGTTATGAATATAATTTATATAAAAATAATATAAACATAAATAATAATCATAATCATAATAACTATTAATTAATTAATAATTAATATAGAAGAGACATGTCTCTAAGGACATGGCCATTCATGAAAGAGCATCTACCTAGGTATATAAGTCGGCCCTCATTTGTAACAATTCAATATCTCATATCGATTTTCTTATACACTATTCAATATATATTCTTATCCTCAATGGATGTATTTGTATTCCAAGTGTTTGAATATTATTGTGAAGAATGAACCTTGGTGCCAGAGTTGTTTGATCCTTTGGTCACTCGACCGCTGCACTGAGCTAGTCTGTTTTAGCTTTTGACTATCAACCCTTTGTCAACTCCATTGACATTGCGATTTAAGCGTTTCGCTACACATCTTTTGGATTTTCTCCATTTTTTTGGTTTCGTCATTTAGGCCCTTGATTGTTGAAACAAGAAAAGAAAATAAAAGAAAAAGAAGATAAATAAGAAAATAAGAAAAAAATAATTAAGAAAGGGGCTACATATGTTCACACAAGAAAGAAAAAAAAATAAAAAAATTATATCTATATCTATATATATATATCTATATATATATATATATATATATATATATATATATATATATATATTATATATATTATATATATCACACACACACACATATATAATAATAAATAAAAAAGTAGTACTAGAAACAAAAGAGTTAAAAATCCAAACGTTGTGTTTAAGGAGAAGTCACGATGGTTAAAAATTAACATTTAACAATTACTATTTTCATTGGTTGAAGGTTAATTAAAAAGATTATATTTTCAAGGCACCCTGTTAGAGTGTTTTCTTCTTAATGGTGTACGAAAAGAACCCACCTAAGATCGTGGATGACAAACAATCTCAACAATAGAAATGACTGCTAAACATTATAGCTTAGTAGCTATTGATAGAAATAAAACCTACCAAAACCCTGATCTATGATGAAATCATAGTTAAACAATAAAATGAAGAGTAATAACCCCAAAAAATCCAATGGAAACCAGATTTTTAAAGAATGATTTTATTATAACACCTGTGAAGGGAACAAATATATGTTACCAGTCCCCCTCTATGCGATGGGTTCTTGGCAATCCTCAAATGCTTTCAGCTTCTGTAGAGTCTCTCTCCTCTATAATGCATAAACCTAGCAAAAATATGGTGTGCGACAATGAAAATAATCAGAGTTACAACAGTGAATGCAACAATGAAAATAATCAAAAGTGAATAATGAGTGGAAAGCCCTCCTATTTATTACAGAATATTGAGTTATCCTAGAATAATGAGCAATAATAAAATATTATTGATCCCATTCTTGGAATTACCACTTGGAATATTTTGTTATATTTGTTTAGGAGGGAAAAACTATTTAAACTTCTATTTAGAAATAATTAATTGATAAATTATTTATTTATTATCTCAAGGAATTAGTTAAGGAATAATAAACAAATAATGATTTATTTAATTATTCCTAAGGGATTTAGTCAAATTTAACAAAGAATAGTAATTAATTAAGTATTCTTAAAGAACAATAAGATAAATATTTCATGATTGGGTCAAATTTAAAAAGGACTAATAATAAAACAATGGTTTTATTAATTATTCCTAGAAGAAAATCAAATAAATAGTGATTTATTTAATTATTCTTCATGGGTTTAACTATAAATTACTTAATAAAGGTGGATTATTAGGTAATTCTCACAGTGAAAGCAATTTTACTATGGTAAAATTGGCTTTACATGGTGTACTTCGATCCATCTAGTAAATTAGGCTAGATGATCAATTTTTAGGTGATAACAAATTACCCCCCAATGTACGAGTGTTCGTGGCAAAACATATGACTGAAGTACGTTGTAAATATTCAATCACTAGACAACATAGGGGAGTCAAGGAGAGAGAGAGAGAGAGATCAATGAAGCTGAAGTTGAGAGAAGATAGTGACAGAGGGGGTGAGACTAATGCAAGTCTCCTTTTTTGTTGTGGTACCAGACCTCAATGAGGTGGGGGATGCATACCCATACCCGCCGAGATAACTTAGTACAAAAATAATGGTTCGCCCAGAAACATGAAACTGAGAAATAAAGTACTTGCTAAATGGTTCATGACACGTTGGCATAATAGAGCTAGAAAATAATACAATGTGTCCCATATACATAATGCACCTGGTAAAAACATGAGCCAGGACTGAATACAATAATATCTGAGTACATGAGATACAAATACCCTTCCCTAAAAAATGGGTGGGAGGGAGGGTAGAAAAGCCGAAGAAGCCCTGCTGAATAGGGAAGGGCTCTGCAAAACTGAATGGATCATCTGAAGGAGACATGCATGCTATCGACACTATGATCAGTAGGAATCGAACCCATCAACTCCGTGGAACTGCATCTGAGATTGTAGCATAGTAGGTATGCATCCGGGCAGGTGGGGGGCTACCTAAAGGGCCACCCCCTCATGAGGTCTGAAAACATCTCACACACACACCCAAGAATCACTGGGACAATCTATTGCATCACTGGACCATCAAGTGTATGGATCACGAACATGAAATGATCATGTCAAAGGGAAATAATGGGACCCTCTGCTCGATCCAAGGTGCTGAACAAGAATGGAAGATGGAACTGAGATACACTGCCATCTAGGCTATTCTTCTGGAATAAATGAGCTAATATTGATAGAATAAGGCTCGTGATAGATGAGGCAATGAGGATCCTCAACTAAAGCATGAGGGAAAATAGTAATGTGACTGATGGACTAACACCAGGGATAATGGGAAAATGGTATTGAGGAACAGACAAACGACTTCCCTTGTCAGAGCATAAAGTGTATGGTTAACCTGGCAGCAACTGTCTCAACTCTAAAGGGGATGGGGACAGTATGACTGGAGGAAAAAATGGGCATTACAGGATGGAAAGTATGAAAATATGGATGCAATACTGTGACATGAGATGATGGGACATGAAATACACTCCAAGGATGCAAGGGTGACTTATTGTAGATTCTCTGAACAAGGGTGACTCAATGACACTACCACACAAACTAGGTCTGATGGGGACAATGAAAACATGAGTAAATGATGGTTACTCACAACAATAATATAAATATGGTATGACAAGTGTTTAGAGGAGGTGGACCTCAAATTGCAAGTGTCGCTTTATGACAAAAGTCGATTTTCAGGGGCAATGAAGTGACCTTCTTGGAAAAATGGTTTCTGGGTGAAGTGTCAAGTCATCTAAGACTAAAGAAGACCCATTTTATAGATCGGTGAGAGCTTTCCAATAGTTATGACAATTTTTTAAACTTATCTATGGTCTAGTCACAATGGGTGACAAACAAATTATGGATTTTTCTATAAAAGAACGTTTTCCCTCCAATTTGGATTCATTTGCTAAGTGAGCTGTGGTGAATTTGGAGAGGAGGAAAAGGCCCTAAATCTTATGGAGATTGTAGTAGACAAGCCAACCGTTGGAATCAGGATTTGCGACTTTCAGGTAGGTGGCCTTACTCATCTCTTCAATTTCAGTGGTTTATTTCCTGATTTTCGGCACCTGGCAGCTCCTTGAGAGACCCTTTCCCTTGCTCACAGTGGCATCACACTTTCTAGGCCCAAAAGTGTGATTTGGCTCGCAAGAGACAACTGGAAATCTACGAGCTCGCACTTTCTGGGCTGAAAACTGCGATTTGTGGCTGGAGGGAGGGTTTGTCTGCTGACCTGGTGGGGGTTGTAGGTTGATCAGTTTAGCATGTTGTTTTGTTTTCTAATCTGACAAGACATGTGATGTTTTGCAGATATGGCAGAGCTGAAAATAAATTGGAGTGAACGAGAATTGGATACTCTTCGATCTGAGATCCAGGGGGATGAGGTGGTTCGAGGGGCATTGGCTTGTTATGGGGTTCTCAAGTTGGTAGAGAACCCACTTATGAGGGTAGGTGAGCCCTTTCTATCGAGAATTGTGAGCTATTGGGATCTAGACCAGGAGGTCTTTCTCATGCAGGGGCACAAGATCGAGCTCACATTACAAGATATTTACTTCTTGACCAGATTGCCTCCCCTCGAAGTGGTGGGGGATATTCATCTGGTGTTACCTCATGGGCAGAACATTACTGAGTTCGTGGAGCGCCATTGTCAATAGGGTGTTCATGTTAAGGGCATGACTATCCCACTTATTGATCTAGAGAGGCTAGAGACATAGGCTATTTCCGCAGTTATGCTATGGGTCTTGGACAACCAGGCATTCCACCACATCACTGGAGGGTAGATGATGTTAGTTGAGAGTTTTCTAGATGGGACCTACTATGGATGGGCCCAGATGATGTTGTTGTTGGTGAAATGATAGTTGAGTCTTTATAGGAGGTAGGTGAATCATGACTGTGCTTTTGGTATAGTACTATGTGCATTCTTCTTTGACAAGATACCAACTATCCGTCCTCATGTACAGATCCGGGATGGGGGCCCACAGGAGCCCAGGATGCACCGCTGGGGGCAACTACTACGGAGAGGAGGAGGGGGGAGTCGGAAGGGTGTTTTGACTCGAGTTTTTCCCACACTGGGACCAAATGACCCTTTACATTGATGACTACCCTTATAGTGGGATGAACTATCAGGGGGATCCGGACTTTCCACTTTCACCTGAGCAAGCATGGGGACCAAACGGTAAGTGTTAAGTTGCTATGTTTTATGGTGCATTTATATTTCCGTCACATGTATGTGGTAATGAGTGTGAAATATGTTGTATGCAGACATAGCACCGGTGAAGCTAAGAGGATATGTAGGCCTAGCCGCAGTGCCTGGGGCTGCAGATTAGGGGACATCATTGTCAGAGCAAGGTCCAGAGGATACTGCGCTGCTTGCTAATTTTCATTGTAGGTTTGATGTATTTTTGACCAGTGTTTTAGAGAACAGATGGCACGAATTAGAGGATCGATACACAAATGAGTGCAATGGTCTTCCCTCAAAGTGGCGAGGTATCGTGTGGCATGTGGCGATGGCAAGTCAAGTGGTACATGATCTACGTGTAGGTGGAGCAGAGCCTTTAGTGTGAGATCCGTCGGACAGTGACTAGATGCAGGAACATGTGGGTCCCTTTGATTGTGATTTTTGTAACATGCTATGGTCATGTCGGATGTATTTAGAGTTATGGCTCCAAACACTTTTATGATACATAATATCATTATGCATTTATATGATGATGATGGTTTTCCATTTGTGTGGTTATCTTTTGTGGTATACATGTGATAAATGCCAATCTAGAATGTTGTTTGCAATGGTATCTACATAATGATTTTGGGCTCTAAGCACATGGCTGAATGTAGTGGTTTCAAATTCATGTACCAATAGCTTCACTCATAGATATTTTATAAATAGTACTTGGTTATGCACATCATACACACCATTCAATTGCATGACAAGTAGCAGGGAATCTAAATGAACATGAAGATGAAGGATGCGATGAGTGAGGGCATCGACTAACAAACCTATGACTGCATCATATTCGGCTTGATTATTGGTGGCAGATCCAACGCACATGCCATTTGAAAGGACTAACATATGCAAGGGGATAAAAATGGTCCAGGCTACAGAGGCTAGATTCCAGGAGAAGCAACTCACACCATTGGCATAACCGATATACAGTGTGGATGATGGATCCATATAAAAGTTGCAAAAGAAAACGGATGAGATGATGCAATATACCTAACTATATGGCATAAATAAAGACATGCAAATCAAAGGGATGTGCTGTGAGTGACATTTCTAGAGGTAGAGTGCATTGGGAGAACTAGGAAGGAGATATCCTTCGAAATCCTCGTGAAGGAATGCCCCCTAATCAAGTGTAGGGGTAATCAGGGGTAGGCATAGCTTTCATGATGTCTTCATCAAGCTAGGAGATGGGTGAATAGGAGGAAGTATGATGGCATGATGCGGAAACATTACCTAGTACATCAACTGGAGGAATAGGGTTCACATATGCATCATCTTGGATGGTAGATGACAAGTTGGTAGACCCTCCGTCTACTAATTTTGAGACCTCAGATTCTGTTTAAAAAGGTTCGATAGAAATGTGCGTAGCAACCTTAGGAAGGTTTGCTGGAAGAGAACTCAAGGATGACAACAGGTAAAGAATGGGGCCTATGTTGTTCGTCATCTCGACATCAGGGGATAGGATCACAATAGAGGGGCCAGAGTTTCCTTGTTCTGGTTGACTGGTGGTACCAGAATCCATAGCTAGAGGAGTAGCGACTATAGTAAGAGTGGCCTCATATTCATGAATCACCCCTAGGCAATCACGAAACTCACCAGATGAGGGAAATAATGGGAATAGTGACCATGAAGATCACAAAGGCACAAGGATGGTTTGTGTGAAGTGTTTTGAGTTTCTTAGGTTAAATTAGTATGTCAACATGGACTTCCAGAATATTTAACTCAGGGAACACTAAATGAACCAAAGGTTTGAGTTGAGGAAGTTCGGGACAATCGTTGGTGGCATGCCCAACGACTTCACACAAAGCACACGACTTTGGGGTCTTAAGGGTTGGAGGAGCTTGTGGAGCCTTGTTCTTGGAATCTTTCTTTTTGGCTTTTCCCCCCTGGCTAGCTACTTTCGTAATAGGATTTGGTTCCCGTTGAGGTGGTGATGGTACTGAAGTAGCGGCAGGGGTCATGGGGATCAGTTGAACTGGGGTCAAAGCGTGATATGGTCGTGGCTGAACAGGCGGAATGTTTGCAGGGGGATAAATGTACCATACTAGGATCCCGAGAGTCATGTTAGGAAGGACCAGCGAAGCCATGACTTCCAATGTCGACATGGAAGAAGGTGATTGTGCCAAGTCGTCTACTATACTGTATGTATCAGCAGCTCTATTAGAAACCGCATTACGACATAATGGGCCCTTTTGGATCTTGGGAATGGTGTCAAATTTGGGTTCAGGGATCTATAAAGGACCATTTGGTGTTGTAAGAGGCTCAACAAACACTTTGGTTTGGGATTTGGCAACGGACGAAGTGGAGGGATTGTCATATTGGCGCGACCGAGTTTGTAGGTTGATATTGGAGGGTTTAACCTCATCAGAGTTCATCATCAGGATCTGGTAGGAACTGAGACCAGAAGGTTGGAGGAGGTGAGCTGCTTGACTTGGTTGAGGTTGAGCAACAACAAATCCTTGCTGAGGGAAAGGATTTTTGAGCACGGGCGTTAAGGTGGCGCAGGATTCTGAGGCAATTGTTAACCTTGAGAAGCTACTTGAGCTTCTCATAGTTGGCGCATCTGGGGTAAAAGGGAACACTAATGTGTATAGTGGCCATGTAAACCACAACATGCACAAGGATTATTCATACGAATAGCCTTGTTTTTCTTGTGTTGGCTGCCCTATTGTTGGTTTTTGATGTTAGGTTGATTCCCCTGGGCTTCACTAGGTTGGTTACCTTGGTTACTTTTGTTACCCTTCCACTTATTCTTTTTCTTCAAATTTTGGGGATTGGTATCACTTTGCTTTGCAAACACATGACCCTGAGGGGGTGGTGGTTATTGGGGCTGAGGATACATAGGAGGCTACGGTGCTAATGCTTGAGGGTTTGGAGTGCCAAGGTGTGTATAACAAGAAGCAATAGTTTGGTAGATGGGTTGAGGCCCTAGAAACATGTTGCTAGCAGGGGGGGGATTAATGTTAGAGGAACTGGTGCCCCCCTACGGATAGACATAACTCTGCTGAGAATATGGCGAAGAGTGTGAAAGGGATCCAATGATGCCGTCAGCAGTGTGAGATGCCCCTGGTGCATTAGCACTTCCAGGATGAGGGAGGTCTAGAATGAAGGTATATACATAACCGGATTGAGCATAAATTAGATCATACCTCAAAGCAATCTACAAAGCTTCTTCCTTGGTTTGAGGAAAATGGGATGCGACATCTTTCCTGATGGGGGATAAAAGGCTCTTGAGAAACCAAACTAGATAAACATGGTCTTCAAAAGGTAGGGCACGATATGTGCTCCTTCTTTGATGCCACTCTTGAACATGGTCAGAAAGGCAAGTAGTGGAGGATTGATAGAATGTGGTCAAAAGATTAGTACCAAAGTCATACCAGAGAGGTAACTAGAAATAGGACAAGAACGCTTTAGCAAGTGTTGCGAAAACAAAATGAGAGGCAAAGGGCTGGTCGACATACCATTTTGCAGTGTCTCTAGTGAGCATGCATTGGAAAAGCTGAAGACAAATGGATTCATCGGTTATGGAGTTGGATGAACACCACATGTGGAAGGATTGAACATGGTTGGTAGGATCCTCTCCAGCAATACCTTCAAACTTTGGGATGTCTTAGGGAAGCTTAGTCGGCATGGAGGGCCAACCATCATCATGGTTTAAGGGGTCATTTATCAACTGGTTAAGATCGGGTAGACTTAAAGCAGTCATAAAAGGGAGCATGGGGGCTATCGGAACAGTTCCTGAGACTATTCCACCTGATGTGACCATCGGTATATTACCGAAGCCACCACTAGATTGGGGTACTACAATAGCTGTGGGTCTAGACATGGTGACGATATGCAGTGAAGGAGGTTTAGAATCAGATGAGGAATCAAGAGAAGATTCAAGATGGGGACTAAGAGGGCTATGAACTCTAACCCGTCGGGGAGGAGTAATACGCCCAAATGGAAACTGAGGTTGAAGGCCTAATAGTCTCTGTGACTCATGCCTTAGTGGTGCAATGATGGAAGGACACCCAGAACATGGAAATGGAGAAGGGAGATCAACAATATATCATCCATCACTGATGCGGTCAGATAAATTTATTATGTTAAGTCTTGGCTTGGTGGTGTAAACCAAGCGCTCTTCGCTTAAGGTGTGCTTGTGTGTGCAAGTGTATTAATTGATTAAGCCCAAATCGTGTTTGTAAAAAACAAAAAATCTTGCTGGAAATAAAATGAAATAAATAACAGAAAATAAAGAGCAAAACAATTAACTAAACCCCACCCAAACTGGGTTTGCAAACCCTGTACTGCTAGGTGGCTAAACCGATGGAAAATACACTAAAACAATCAAGAGATCTGAATGTCGGTGTGACTAGGATCAAGTGACTCTAAGCTACTGGAAAGTGGTGCAACAACAACAAAAAACCAGAGGGGAAGATCGTTGCAAAAAGATAGGGAGATGGGTGAAACACCTAGGGAAACCGATGGGACCCTAAGGGAATGACCAAACAAGTTTGAATGTGAAACTATGGATTGTATCAACCTATCTTATCATATATGAAACAAAAGATTACAGATCTGGAAAATGTGACTGAAAGTGTTGTAGAAACTCAAACTTCTCACTCAACTAAACTCCTCCTAGAAAGGCAGAAGTGTACTAGAAGCCCTACGGGACGCTAAATTCGACTTTGACGAGTAAATCAAAATGGATTAAGGCTTAAGTGGGATGAGACAGATGTTAGACATCCAACAGACAGATCTCAACAAAACCCAGAAACAGATCTGATAAAAACCCTAAAACCTAGAAATCACAGGTTCTGGCCTGTGTTTTGATGAAATCACACTTTTTGGGTAGAAAGTTGCATTCTAGAGTCTAGATCACACCTTTTGGGATGAAAATTACAATTTCTACTCTGAGACTTCTGGTTTTCAAATTTCAGAAAAAAGTGTCGCAACTGGTTTCTGTGACTTGCAGAAACGACCAGGAAGGTTACGAAAGTTAGAAATTTATCAGATCTAGGGTAAAACACTAGGAAACATTAGTAGAAGAGAAAAAAGAGGAAATCCTAAGTTGAAAACCAAAGGTCACTCAAGTTTCTAGATATGAAGTATAAAACTCAGCGGAGTCGCCAATTTGTTAGTGTTTTCTTCTTAATGATGTACGAAAAGAACCCACTTAAGATCGTGGATGACAAACAATCTCAACAATAGAAATGACTACTAAACATTGTAGATCTGCAACTATTGATAGAAACAAAACCTGCCAAAATCCTGATCTCTGTTACAATCATAGTTAAACAGTAAAATGAAGAGTAATAACTCCAAAACATCTAATGGAAACCAGATTTGTAAAGAATGATTTTATTATAACACCTGTGAAGGTAACAAATATATGTTACCAGTCCTCTTCTATGGGATGGGTTCTTGGAAATCCTCAAATGATTTCAACTTTTGTAGAGCCTCTCTCCTCGATAACACATAAACCCAACAAAAATATGGTGTGCTACAATGAAAATAATCACAATTACAACAATGAGTGCAACAATGAAAATAATCAAAAGTGAATAATGAATGGAAAACCCTCCTATTTATAACAAAATTTATCCTCGAATAATGAGCAATAATAAAATATTATTGATCCCATTCTTGGAATTACCACTTGAAATATTTTATTATATTTGTTTAGGAGGGAAAAATATTTAAACTTTTATTTAGAAATAATAAAATGATAAATGATTTATTTATTATCTCAAGGAATTAGTTAAGGAATAATAAACAAATAATGGTTTATTTAATTATTCCTAAGGGATTTAGTCAAATTTAACAAAGAATAGTAATTAATTAATGATTTATTAGTTATTCATAGAGAAAAATAAGATAAATAATGACTTATCTATTTATTTTTCATGATTGGGTCAAATTTAACAAGGAATAATAATAAAACAAAAGTTTAATTAATTATTCCTAGAAGAAAATCAAATAAATAGTGATTTATTTAATTATTCTTCATGGGTTTAACTATAAATTACTTAATAAAGGTGGTTTATTAGGTAATCTCTCACAATGAAAGCAATTTTACTATGGTAAAATTGGTTTTACATGGTGTACTTCGATCCATCTAGTAAATTAGGCTAGATGACCAATTTTTATGTGATAACACACCCATAAATAAAACATTAACAATAAAATATTAAGTGGACATTAATTGTAAGTGAAAGGCACTCATCCAAAGAGTTATATTGGAAGTAAGAAATCAAAATAATCATAACCAAAGGTCAATAAGTGGTTTAGGAAATATCAAGTAGTATTAGATTACCTTTTATTAAATTATTAAAAAATTACGAAAGAAAATTATATAGTTAAAGAAAAAGAGTGAAATTAAATTAAATTATTTTAAGTAAGTATAGCAATATTTTTTTTTGTGTAAGCTTGGTGGTACTCCCTTTTCTATTAATTGTTCATAAGAAGATAGTCAAATATGGCTTTCAAAATATTGTTGGTGGCCTCAACTTTCCCACAGGAAACCAGGTATGTTGACCACCTATCCGCATCAAAAGCTATCCAAAATTTAAACAATTTAACTCTTATCATCCAGGCTACATTTGCTACTTTATCTACTATATGCTTCATACTTAAAAAGTAAATTGTAATCGACATAATAACAAAATTTTACTAGTTGGACTTCTGCTTCATTCATCTTAGGATTCTACAGGAGTCAGGTCTTTCGCACTTGACCCAGGTGCTTCACTCTGTACCAACGTCTGGATCTGCTTTTCCATTCTCTTCAAGTAGAGATTGTTATGAAATTGTTGCATTTGAACTGATTGGATCTCCTTCTGAAGATCTTTTAGGCTTGGTTCTACTTGTCTGTCCACTTCTAGCTCTTCTCTATCCTCGTATGTTGTCATTGCTTTAGCCAAAAGGTTTTTCATTACCCAATATTGCTTGATGGTCTGCCTAAAAAATGTTTGGCGACCTCAGGTATGGCCTGGATCCTAAATTATAGGATCCCATTCTACTACAGGAATTTCTTCTTTTTCTATATTGGCATTTAACTCCCCTTCCCATTTAGCTATGACTACTTTTACTTCAGCTGGGGTTCCTACATAGTAGGAATTGATTAGATTATGCATACTTTCCTGTCCATTTTTTCTACCCCTTTTTCTCGGTAGTTTGCTTGTTAATGTCTCTGGGCCTTTCATTTTTTGATTAGTATTTTTCTTTTTCTTCTGCTCCCTTTTCGTCCATGTTGGCTGCCTTCCTTTACCATCTTTGTTTGCTCTCTATTCTTATAGTTCCTGCACTCCTGTGCCCTTGCTTGATTCAAGTTCCGGTGCGTCAAGGCCTGATGAACACTAGATTTTATACTACTTGTAATGTGAAGTAGTAGTAAAACATTAAAATCAGGAATAATTTTTTCCTTGGTATTCTTACTTTGTTTTATGGTTTGTCTTTTGGCCTTTTTGCTTCCAATTTTTTCTGCATTCTTCCCATCACTGCATGTTTGAAACCACTCTGTTACATTCTCAATCCTTGGATCTATGCCCCCTCTGCTTCTCATTCCCTAGGATGATCCCAGGTAACCCCCTCCACAATCATGGTCTACGGGCTAGATATTTTCTCACCATCTTCAGGGGAGCTGAACTTTGTTGTCCATTCCACCACCGGGACAGACCCCCTCTTTCTACTTCCTTTCACTTCCCTTTTGAGCTAGAGTTTTCCCTTTCATATCCCTCTTATCTAGATTTTTATCCCCATTGTGCGAGTTTCCCCCCTGTCTCCATGCTATCCCCACTTGGTTGTTTTGATAATTCCAATGTATATCCTTCTCCCCTCCCCGGTCTAAGGGGTAGAAACTCCCTCGACATCTCGTAGAGGCCTCCCGGCCTTTCGTCTTCTCAATTCTGTGGTGGTTCCTAAGGGCATGCAGTCTAGAGTTTTCTCCAAGTTCTGTTTTCCCCTCAGGCCTCTTACAGTGCCCTTTTTTCCCCACCCACCCCAGCAGGATAATCATCCCTTTATACCATGAGATTATCCTCAAGAAATTATAGATGGAGACACTTAAAATATCACTACTTTCAACATTTGTATGGCCCGACAGTCTTGTTCTTTCCTAGGACCATCCGGTCGTCTTACAGGGTTCGATTTTTCCCTCCCACCCTTCCCGGGAAGCTATCAGGTCGAACCCATTCCGGGTTAACAGATAATTGTCCTTGAATACTTGGGATTTTCCATTCCTTCTCTCGACTAGAAGACCAGTAACATAGAGCCATCATTTTTCTATAGTATTCATTACTTTTCTCCTTAAATTCCAAATTCTTATCAAATTCCATGGCATTGTTACCCTATCGACATAGGGGGAGGTTGTAAGTACATATCAGGTGTTGCTTACGAAGGCCATTTTTTGGTCGTCGCAGCTTGTTATCTCAAAATCAGACCCTGGAAGGCTGCAAACTAGGAAGACTTCAAGTAACTATTTCAAACCAATGTTTTGACTAAGGCTTAGCCTCCTTAGCCTGAGAGGGCTCTCTCAAAGGGTTATTGATTTTGACTAATAATAAGATGGCTAACTCTTGTGGAATAACATTAACAAATTTGATGGCTGGATAAACATTACATAAGTTTCCATTGGGCCTATGGAGTCAATCATACTTCAGTAAATAGTGATACTGCCTTTTCATAGAAGTCAGGGCACTTAGCATTTAGATGTTCAGAACATAACTCACATAAAACCACAGTTCATAAATGCATACAGGAAATCAGAGCACAATCAATGAATTCTGAGTGATTACACATCCATGCAACTGTAAAAGACATTAAGGAAAGAACAAATCACACATTCTGAACATGGAAATCCTTCATGAATCCTGAGAAGAAAAACAGACAACTTATATTACTGAAAATGGGTCTTTACATAAGCCAAAATAGTCTTCTGTTATAAAATTTCCAACCTTGATTACATTGTTGTTTCAGCTATATATAGAACTCTTAGTCTAACTGATCGATATTCCTCCTCAAGCATGAGGGGAATTCGAAAACTACTTCTATTGCTAACCACTCTTAAACTCTAACTACTTTAATAAATACAACATAGTATTGACTAGAGTTTTTTTTTTTTTTTAGAGATCTAAATCAACTATGACTCTAACTCCATATTACATGCATAATGGCCTTAATTAAGATGATTCCTTTCTTTGACATCTGGTTCTCTTTTAGTTTGGCGGAGATGAGTGTTTAATGCTCCATGTTGACCTTGAACGCTGTACTTTCTCCACTGTCCAGAAAAATTGGGAGCCTATCCTTGCTTCTCGGCTTTATGGTCTTCAAATCTTCATGAGTCAGTTTTAAATTGTTATCCTTCAAAATATGACGGTGGCCACGTTGTGATGTGTTGTCCAGTGTTATGAAACCTGATATGATGATGTGTCATCCACTATTTTGAACAACATAATGAGATACGGAGCAGTGAAATTCAAGCATTTACCAGAGGCTAAATCCAGGAAACACTTCAAGAGTTTTCACAATTAATTCCCTGAGTTGTATTTTCAGATACCCGCATTCTCAAGAATTGAACAAATTGCATAATGACTTTATTTTATTGCACTGACAATAAAATATTTCAAATTGTGTCACATTAACATGAATCCAAGTCACGACATGGTGGAGGCTTTGGTTCACTAAGTAATGTAGTGTTGCCACCAGCTGTACCTGCTCTAATATGTTCTGGATTCTGTGTTTCGACTAGAGGAGTTTTGCCTCGCCTCATCATCTCAACTATCTCAACAACACGCTTTGGTGTAACATCCTCATAGTAGTTGTATGTAAATCCTTCTGAACCCTTTGTGTAATCGGCTACAGCAATCATTGGAGCATTGACACAGCATCCCATGCACTCCATTTCGCCTACTGAAAACATGCCATCCTTGGTTACCTCATTTCGTTTCACACCAAGGTGCTTCAATATCGCCCCTTCAATGTCACGTGACCCCCGTATCATACAAGGGGTAGTACCATAGACTAAAAGATGATATTTACCCACCTTTGTCCGGTTAAACATAGAATAGAAAGTGGCCACTTCAAATACACGAATTGGAGCAATTTCAAGAACCTCTGCAACCTTATTCATAGCTGACACGGGTAGCCAACCTCCATGCTGTTGTTGTGCAAGATCCAGAAGAGAAATAACTACAGATTGCTTGTAATTTGATGGATAGTGAGTTATTATTTCTTTCACCCTCTCTTTATTAGCTTCTGTGAAATCCCATGGCGTGTTGGGATTGTTATATGGAGAGTCCAAATGATAATTCAAGGCCGTGGAGAAATGGCGAAGCCCTGGATCGACCCTGACCCTAAGCCTCACCGCTACCACAATGAACGCTTTATTCATCCCTTGCATCATTCTTCACTTGAAGACAATTCTGGTCATAAAGATTACTGACATCATGTTCACCTTGCATCTGAAAATCGAAATGATTTCATGGGTTGCCTCGCATAATCTGTGCAGAAAGATGAATTAAAGAATCCCTCGAGGCCCCATTCATTCTATTAGTGCATATGGAATAATTGCCGAGGGATAGTTTCAGTGAATTTTCGTCAGTTATTCATGTCCTGTGTCAGTCAGGAGCTTCACAACTTTTCCAATTGTGTGTTTTACCTTCATCCCGAAGTGTGAACCTTCCAAGTTGAGGAAAATCAAAGAACTTCTCAACACAGATAGTGTCATTTACCTGAATGCGACACAACACAACTGCTCCAGTCTTAACAAAAAGACATTTCTTTTTCATTGGCTTTTTCGTCCTTGGATCCATCTACTCTAACAGCTCCATTATCTCGCATTCCTCAACAACAGAATGAATATGCAGTACAGCTTTATAACCAGCAGTAAATATTGCTTTATGTTCCAGTAGTTCTAATATCTGTAACTGAGCCTCAAACTCCAACACTGCTTGAATTGGATTTGAAATGGAAGACAAAACAAAACCTGTAGAGATGTCATCTTCTTCAACACCAGATAATTTCACCCTAACATTTTCTCCAGGCCTTGCATACTTTATTTCATCACTTTCACGATAAACAGCTACAACTTCCACGTGAACCTTATTTGGCATTATAGTTAAGCTGTCTCCTTACCTTACAGTGCCTGACTCTGTTTTTCCCATAACCACAGTTCTCATATCCTTGAATCTATCTATTAATGGCATCCTGAAAGGACCTTTAGGATCTCTTGGAGGTAATTCGATTGAATCCAACCCTTCAAAAAGGGTTGGACCATTCCACCAACCACACACATTTTTTGGGATCTTGTCTTTGATGTTAGTACCATGAAGCACTGATTTTGGAAGAAGCAACACATCTTTCTTTACATTGTAGCCACAAGACTTCAAGAAGGGGCTTATCTTCTTTTCAATTTCATCAAACCTCTCCTTGGCCCACTCAACTGAAGGATCATCCATTTTAAAAAGATTACCCTTTTGTTCCTCAAAACTGGTCAACTATATCAAAATATGCACCTACAGCAGTTTCGTAGCGCGCTATGAAACTGCTGTGTAATTTCAAAAACACAGTTTTATGCCAAAATTTGACTTCTTCAAGTTTTATTTCCTTTGAAATGAATTTTCCATATGCCATGAGGCTGTTCAAAAGTGAATAAACTGATACCATTCTTCAAAGTATACTTGAAGAGGTAATTCATCAAAACTTTGGACTCAGCCTTACTTGCTTATGTGATATCTTTCAACTACAGATGTTCTTCATGCTGGCTTGGTTATTCTTCTTTGGACTGCTTCTCCTATAGATGATTCACTTCTACCTTATTTGACCTGACCTTTCCTTTCGAAACTTGCAACCTGATAAGATGTTTTTGAGATTTGGCACTTGTTTAAGTAAAGGCAGCATAAATAACTGCTCATGTGGACACATGGCTATGAGACCGGTGATGAATGAGAATGTCCAGTGATGAATTATAATGCATATTTGACTCAAGACTCCTAAGACTCAAACTCTAAGGCAAATAAACATCAAACTTACACTAGCACTGACTTTTACCATAAACTAATGTGAGACATTTTGGTATTAGAATTCTTAAGTGATAACAGTGGCTCCACTTGGGATAGTGTGCTCCTGTAGTACACTAAGAACTCATAGGTCCAGTGCTTTATCCATTTTATGATAAACATAGATTTGCTTAACGAGCATCCCCTTCAAGCTTCTTGGGCCTTCACCTCGGGTTTAAGCTTGATAATGACTTTAGGAAAAAGAAATCTACATCTACTGAAAAATGCTCAGTCAACCTTGAGCTTATTTGTATATTCCTACCTACCTACCCTATCCGTTTCAAACTTCTTTCAGCTCAATCAATGTGAAATTTCCAATGTAGCCAATCATTTGTCTTATCTGATATTTGAGTTTTTTGACTGCATTGGAGTTCAGAGCCGTTATGATATTGTGACGACCACTGCCACTGAAATTGCTTCTAATCTTCATAGGAAAACTGAAACACTGGAGATTAAAACTCTTCCATGTATTTAGCTATAGGATCCCAGAATACATGATCAGCTTGATGATTCTTGTAACTTTCTGGTTGTATAAACTGATCTTCAACAACAGTGAACTCTTCCTCAATTGTAAAAGAGAAAGGAAGCAACACTCTCTCCTTGTGTTCTGTCATAGAAAGTTTTTGCAAATAATGATCATGATTATGAAGACTATATGACTGTATTTGACCCTTTAAACCTTCAATGTCTTTCTCAATGTCCTCAGCAACTTCATCCAAAAATTTCATCTTATCCTCTATCTTGCAGTCAAATGATTTTAGATACGAGGACAAGGACAAAGAAAAATTTTCATCTCTTTCTCCATTACTATGATCATTATTCCATTGTTTGAAACCTTGAATTGAAGGAGATTTTGCCACCACATCTGATCTATCTATCCATTCCTCCAAAAACATAAGCCAAAAGTCTTCAAATGACTTAATGGATTTGGTAGGAAAGCTTTCATTCCATTGTTTACATTTCCCTTCAAATGAATCATAGAACAACATAATGCAAACATCCTCATGTTTAACTCTAAGAAGCTCTGTAAAATCACAAAAATCTGA